>CAIGQZ010035066.1:71731-83828 GCA_903798205.1 Danio tinwini | reverse complement strand
TATAATATAATATAATATAATATAATATAATATAATATAATATAATACAATACACTAGCATGCTCCATTCCTGCCTGACAAGGAAGTTTTCTGGATGTCTGCCAGACCTGCATTAATCACCTGTACGAACTCCATGCACACAGAGCTGCATTTGAAGCTCACAGCTTCTTCAAAAACAGCTTATTCTAACACTATACCATCCAAAATCAAAACAGCCCTCACTCTGATGGGCCTTGGATGTGCCGCTAACTCATAGACAAAGGAGCTATCATTAGCATGGCCAATGTTTTAGCAAGAGGCCCCTCGCTGGAAAAACCCTGCACAAATCAAGTTTCACGGCTCCCGTCGACCACAATGTGCCAGGGCCATTGGAGCAAATGCTTTGGTGGGACTTTAGAGAAAAGCATTATTGATCCTCTTCACACTTATGTTTTTTTGCCAGCATCCATCTGTAGACGAGCCCTCTGCCACCTCACATCGTTCCACCACAAATAAAAGCGCTCTTTCAAGCTGTTGCTTTTCATTGTCACGGTGTTGCCATACTGAAGGGCCATCAAAATGCACTTCAAGATTTATTGTAGTCCAATAGCTTTGAGAGGAAAATTAAGACTTTTTGGGCAGGGGAAAAATAGCTATTAAGACATAACAGACTATTTACGTAATGTGAATGGACAGAAAATGGAACATAACAAAAAAAAACACATAAAACTAAATGTAAGAGGCTGGTATACATAAATAAACAGATTTATTTATTTATTTTTTTTAAATGTAGAAAATAAAAAATCTAAGTACTGAATAAAAAACTTTTTAAATCAACTGTTTTTTTATCTGTTTTGGTCCACATACTATTTACAGAAACAATATAAATTATAAGTAAATATACATATAACTGATATACCATTTAATAAAAAAATATTTATATTTATGTCTTTAAACTGTGCTAGTGTGCACATGGTTTGACTAGAGGTTAATATGTCCTGATGATACCTATAGGAATTATCCTCAATTTTCAACCCAGAATGAACGGTTTGATGTTGAGAATGGATGAATGTTAAGTTCAGCTGGATGGATGAATAGATGGACAGACGAATGTTGAATATGGAGAGATGGATGGATGCTGAGAATAGATGGATGGATAGATGGATGTTGAGAATAGATGGATGTTGAGAACAGCTGGATGAATCAAGGGATGGATGGATGGACAAACAGATATTGAGTACAGACGGATGGACAGATGTTGAGAACGGATGCACAGATGGAAGGATGTTGAGAACGAATGGACGAATAGATAGATGTTAACAATGGATGAATGTTGAGAACAGCTTGATGGATGAATGGATGGACAGATGGATGTTGAGTACAGAGGGATGGATGGATGTTGAGAATGGATGGATTGACGGATGTTGAGAACAGATGAATGTTGAGTTCAGCTGGATGGATGAATAGATGGACAGACGGATGTCGAGTATGAACAGATATATGGATGTTGAGAACGGATGAATGTTGAGTTCAGCTGGATGGATGGACAGACAAATGTAGAGTACGGACAGATGTTGAGAATAGACAGATGGATAGATGGATGTTGAGAATAGATGGATGGATAGATGGATGCTGATAACAGCTGGATGAATCAAGGGATGGATGGATGGATGGACAAACAGATATTGAGTACGGATGGATGGACAGATGTTGAGAACGGACGCACAGATGGATGGATGTTGAGAACGGCTGGACGGATGGATGTTGATAACGTATGGACGAATAGATAGATGTTAACAACGGATAAATGTTGAGAACAGCTTTATGGATGAATGGATGGATGGACAGATGGATGTTGAGTACAGAGGGATGGATGGATGTTGAGAACAGATAGATGAATTTCGAGAATGGATAGATGGATTGATGGATGTTGAGAACAGCTGGATGGATGAACAGACGGATGTTGAGTATGAACAGATAGACAGATATTGAGAACGGATGTAGGTTGAGAACGGCTGGATGGACGGATGGATCTTGAGAATGGAGAGACGGATGAATTGAATGGAATGGAAGAATGGACAAATAGACAGTTGTTCAGAATAAATTGATGTTGAGAACGGCTAGATGGATGTTATGAACGGACGGATGGATGGATGTTGAGAACGGATGGATGGATTGATGTTGGAAAAGGATGGATGTTGAGAACAGATGGATGGATGGATGTTAAGAACGGATAGACAAATAGATGAATATTGAGAATAAATTGATGTTGAGAACAGTTAAACAGATGGATAGATGTTCAGAATAAATTGATGCTATGAACGGACGGACGGATGGATGCTGAGAACGGATGGATGGATTGACGTTGAGAATGAATGGACGTTGAGAACATATGGATTGATGTTGAGAATAGATGGATGGATCGGCCTGGATGTTAAGAATGGATGGATGGAGCTGGATGTTGAGAACAGATAAATGAATGAATGGATCTGGATTTAGGAATGTATGGATGGATGGAAGGTGAGAATGAATAAACGGATGGGGCTGGATGGTTTTTACTGGATTTGGATGGATGAATCTTGAGAAGAGACAGGGTGGGTGTGGGATGTTGGCAATGAATGGACACAATGTTTAGATTGGGCAGACAGGACTGATAAGTAAAAGGTTATTGAGAACAGATGGATTGCTCGATGGTTAATTGGTGAATAGATTGGATGTCAAGAACTAATGGATGGATTGGATGTTGAAAGGATGGATGGATGGTAGGTAGACTGACAGGATGTTGATTATGGATGAGTGAATAAAAAAAAAAAAAAATTACACAAAATGGCTGAAACTGGTTTGAAAACGATATCACAGGGTCTACAAACCTTCAAACGTCTGTTTCCTTCAATAACACTCACATCTCAGCTTAAGACCACCTTAAAAAGCCCTCCTGTTTTGCACAAGTTCTGCTCCACTCTGTTCTACATATTTGCCTTTATGGGAATCCAGAGGGCACCCATGGCACTTTGCAATCAGGGTCACAAAAGACTCTGTGAAAGCAGAATCTACATAATTGCCCCACAAAGCAGGGGACTTTCTACACCGGGGACGGAACATCAGTCAAATGAGTTATCTTAAACATCTCTACAATTGAGGGGGTCTGCGGCAACTTCTAAAGGGTTCAAAGGGGTGGGGTGAAGAAGGGGGTGAGTTTGACTGCTCGGAAAAGAGACGAAAACACACAGAGAGAGCGACAAATGAAAGCCCCGCAATTCCCATACTGTTTAAGGAAAAAAAACAAAAACGTGCAAGTGCCTATATTCAAGGCTCCTTTCAGACATGCAAGACCTGAGATGAAAGGAGATGTTCTTGGCACAGATACAAAATAATTCTTTGACCATTTAAGAAAACAGGCAGCAAACCTAGTCCAGCCATTTGAGTTCCATATCGGGAAGGTTGACTAAGCACACACATCTCTGGATGTGCTTCTGTATAGTCAAATATAAAGACTTTAGATAACAGATTACATTTCTTTATTGTTCAATAATAGACTGGAATTGTTTGGAAGTTAAAAAGAAACAGCATGAGAGTAAATGATGACAGAATATCAAATGTTGGGGTCAAATATGATCAAAAGATCAAATATGATAGCCATATATACAAAAAAGAACTTTTGAACAAGAACTTACTTTGTTAAATCTAAAAACCATGTCTTTAAACAAGGCTGGAGAAACTTCTACATGGTCCTTTCACAAACATGAAGAATTAACAATGGAAATGTCCTCAACCTCAAATGCAATTCAACTTTTCAAGGAGGAAGGTTTAAAAAAAAAAAAGCCTTTTCAGACAAGGTCTATCACCAGCCATGTTAAAGGGGGCGAGAAAAAAAAAGCAAGAAGGCAAGAGGGAGGGAGGAGGGCCTGAAAGCCTCCATTCCTCTATTTATAACCATTCAGGCAGTGAGCAGCCACATTCCAAATGCCAGAAGGCACTTTTCAAAACTCCTCATTTAAAACTTAATGTTGTTTTCAGCTCCTAAAAAAAGAGCCGCCCTCCCTCACACCCACCATCAACCAAAAGGAACCAAGCGGGCAGAAAAAAAAGGCAAACAGTAACATGTAAATGTGACTCTGTTCGGAGGCAGTCCAGAATCGGCCCTTTCAAAACAAAAAGGGCAGCTGAAATGAGGTAAGCGAGCATCAGTATGCAAAAAAGATAATCTTTAATGAGAAATTACTGATGGTTGGGCCGTGCTGCAACTCTGCCGATTAGCACTTCAAGGGCTTTTCTTCCTTTCAGAGAGTAAGTGGGCCAGCTAAAGAATGGCCTCCGCCTCCATTAAGGTGAATCTTAAGAACCCTTGTGAGAAAGGAGAACAGAACACACTTGTCAGCTGCTAGGAGCCTGGGGAATGCTGACCAGCCACCCAAAAAGTGCATCTGGTGCAGGGGTGGGGTGGCGTGCGTGGATGGAGGAGGACCTCCGCAAGGTTTCGCCTCCATTCTGTGGAGCTTTTGTGCTGGAGTAAGCAGGGGGTCAACTCTGAACACGACAACAGGGCTTCCCTTCTCAACAAGGCAGGAGAAAATCCAAATTCTCTTTTTAAAGAACTTCCAAAAATGCAATAGATCACAAATGAGTTCTCATTAAAATCTTGATGGTTTCTCTTACACAGTATCGAGATAAAATGGGGAGCAAATGGATTAAATCTTCTGCTGGACATATTTTTATCTCACAAAATGACCCTGTCTTGTTTAGAGCAGTGGTCCTCTACCACTAAGCTACGAACCGGTACCGGCCCGTGGATCAATTGGTACCGGGCCACACTAGAAATAATGAATTATTTCCATTTTATTTATTATCTGAGTCTGAAAAAAAAAAGTTTTCTCTCTTACATCTCGGTTACTTGAGCGCCACAATTTAACCCCAAGCAGCAAAATGAGTAAGAAACGGACATCTTTGGAAAGTTTCTTTGCTAAGGGGAAAGGCCCAGTGAAGGACTACAACCCATTTGTCAACAAATCAGGTAAATCCACCATGTCTGTGCAAGAGGATCAACCGCTGGAGATCGCAAATAACAGCGCCCTTTTAGGGGGCGTTCGTATATCACGAGGGACGCGCTGGAGCCTTCCAGACGCACTAAGTTAAATGAATGCCACGAGCACACCGCAGGTCAAGTGACAAGAGCTGACCAATCAGCTTCAGCTTGTATGGAACATAAACATTTCGGTAGACTAATTATATAAGACAAACACAGAACATCAAAACACTGCAGTGCTTTGTAATTTTCTCAATAAATAAAACTTGTATCAGATTGACAGCAATGTTTTGTCAGCTTGTCATCCTCTGAGAAAACAGTTGATGGTCGCCTAGCAACCTACAAACAACCACATCCCCTGGTTAGTGGTAAAATTGTAAAGCGTTGACCGGTCCTCTGTAATAAAAAGGTTGGGGACCACTGGTTTAGAGGTCTAAACAGTGTATGCATAAAGCATAAAGCCTGTATTGTTGTTGTTTTTGTTTTTCATTGTTGTTTTTTATGTTTTATTTTGTATGATCCCAATTTGTGTACCTTTTTGCATATTCTAATAAAAAAAGGGAAAAAAAAAAGCATAAAGCCTGAAATGTCATCAACTCTTTGCTGAAAAACGTCTAATAGTTGATACTATAAAAACAAAGCAGGGCAATGCACAAGAAATCACATTTCTTTTCTCAGCAATGAGGTTAAATTGAGACTTTGCTGCTGAAAAGACCCAAGAAGATTGCACAATGCTCCTCTGGAGTTACAAAGAAGATCTTGAGGTCTCATGTTGCACTCAGATCTACCAAGACACCAATGAGAAAAAAACAAAACATGGAGTCAAATATTTATTGTTATATTGTTCCAAGATCAAATTGCCTGTGCAACTGAATCAGATGTTAAGGGGTGTTCATGTGACTCCATTAAAAAATAGGAAAAAGAAACAACTTTATGATTATTCAGTTACACTACAAAGGCATTTTGGACCTAAAAAATGCAAACTTTTGAAATAGAGTTTCAAAGTGCAGTTTTTGGCAAATAATGTTATCATTTCCATGTGGACTACAAAAAAAAGACTATCATGTGCAAGCATATTACAGGTTCATCCTACTAGTATTATTAGACAGTATGTGTGCAGACACATAGCATTTTTTTACAAAGAGACATTTTAGCATTTTTGTTGCTATTTTGTTCTATTTGTGTGAAGAGGAGTCATTTTTACAATGAAAGAATTTTCACTCATCTTTTTTGTATCATTTCTAGGAAGAAACTGAAATGCTACAGAACCGTTATCTCAACAGTTTTTCATTTACAGCTAAGAGATTAGAGACAATCACTTTTGTCTCCTACTTCAAAGATCATTCTTCTGAGAAGAAAAGCCTCAGTAATCTCACAACTCTCCTAGACAATTTCAGAGAAAATCTCAATGTCTCACGCTGCACTCAGATCTACCAGAAAACATCGGAGAAATTTTATCTTCCAAGGTAGAAGCATCAAAACTATGCCATCTATGCTTCATAAATTTATAGTAACAAATATCTTTATTGTAGTTACTTTTAAGGAATTTTAGTGAGAAAAATCTGAGACCAGGATGTAAAGGAAACAAAATATAAGAGAGCTCTTCATTAACCCTGCTAAGCTGAACAATGCAATGTTCCTGAGTGATGGTGAGTGACCAATCCACTGGAATTTTAAATCAATCCAAATTTTCATTCCCCCCAAAAATGGGCTTTCTGTTGCTCAATAGCTGAACTGATTATACAACCTAGACTGCAAATCTAACAAAGAACATGTTATACAACTTTCCTTCCCTGTGAACAATGCGAGAAAGCTGTCAGTCAAGTCATACAAAGTTTCCAATAATACAAGCAAAACTGCAATCACTGGAAGACTGTTAAAACTGCATTGTTTCAAGAAAACACATTTTCTTTAAAGAGAGTCCCTCATTATTCCCCCATTGGGATGTTTTGAGGGGGAATTATTCTAAAAAGTGTTGCACGTGGACTTCAATGAGCATCTGGCCTTTTACCGAGCTCGATCTGTCAGCAGGAGTGCCGTAATCCTCCGCTCATTCAGCCCAGCTTTAACACAAGAAAACACTATCTCGCTCCTCCCTTTGACAGCCTCAGAAAACACCTCCACATCTTAAGGAAAGAGTAAAACAGAGTGCACGCAAACAGGGTCTCGCACCGAGCCACTGGTGGTTTTTAGGCTGCCTTTGCCCTGCTGTTCACCCTTAGCCCGCCTGTCCTGCTGCCCCTTCCCTTTAAACGTCACAGCAGGGAACCTGGCAGACTGAAAAAAAGCCCAGGGTTACAAACAGATTCGTTGTGATGGCATTTTGCTGGCTGTGTCTGTCTGCAACCTGTCCAAATCTGTCTGCTCACTGGGAGTCCAGTGCATCAATAAATAATACCTACCCTTTAGAGGGCACAGTTTGAGAGTCCTTACCTAAACTTGTCCTGTACCTAAGTTAACCAGTTTATGGTGCCTAGACAACATGTGATTGCTATGCTGACGTGATTTGGTCAGTTTGTTAACACTTGTTAATGCATTAGGTCTAATAATAATCCATTACAACTAATATATAAGTAACGCATTACTTGCATGCAGAATTGCAGGAATTGTGTCTAGATAACAAAATACTGATCAAAGAATACTGTAGAATGATATTGAGAGAATCAGGTTAGGAAAGATTGTTGAGAACTGGCGTGAGAAATAAAAAATAAGTGCAGGAAAATAAGAGAGAGATGTTTCCTTAGCTTCTTTTGTGTTTACACGACAGGGTTTCAGGCATACTGACTGAATGAAAAACCTCTGTATTATGATACCCAGGGACCTGTGCCTACAGGTAGCTGACTAATTACACAATGCAAAAAACCACGAAAACGCCCAGACCACGAAGCCTGTGCCACAAAAGAACAGACACGGAGGAAACAAAAACAGACGGAGAGATACTACGACAGAATAAATCAAGACTTTTGGTCTGAGGCCTGAGTTTAAAAAAATACAATGAAAATACTCTATCTAAATATAAAATTATACACAGGAAATACTTTTCAAATATACTTGAGGTTTCACAATGGTTGGGACTTTGGACAAAAACAAAAGTGCGGGAACTGACCGGATGCCTGTTGTCACTTTTTTCGAGATACTACACAACCAGTCTAGGATTCCAAAACCACTTTACACTGAAACAACAACTTGATAAATTTCAGCGTCAATGGAGAATATGCACTTAATGCACTCTTGAGTCTCATGGATATCAACATTTTGGAATTATTGTGAAAAGCGCTACACAATTAAACTTGAATTGAAATCAATATATTGAGAATATTAAAAACCGCATAAAGGGGGTGTTATTCAAATATCTGTAAAAAAACAACAACTAGAACTTTTGAAAAAAGGCTATAAGCAGAGTGTGCATATGATGATCATCAAATACAAGGAAGCATTTGAAGGACTAGCTGCTCATTTTCGACAAGGAATTCGCCCTTGGATTCTCCGCCAATCCTCGGATCCCCTCTCATTACTCCACATACTCAGACTATTCAATCAGCACCAAAGCTTAAGTCTCATTTCAGCCCCTTTGTTGAGCATAGAACACCATAACATTTCATTGCAACTCATATGATTTGAGTGAAGGGAAATCTAATGAACAAAAGTCACAATGAGGTGACAACTTCATACAAGAGAAACCATCATCTGACTTACCTCAATTTTGTCTGTTTTGGCATCACCCCAGTAAAGCTTTCCGGCTACATAGTCTACAGCCAAACCATTCGGCCAGCCAAGAGAAGTGTTGAGCAGCACGACCCGGTCCGTGCCATCCAGGTTTGCTCGTTCAATTTTGGGCAATTCCCCCCAGTCAGTCCAATACATATATCTGTATAACAAATTAGAAAAGTATATGTATAAGTAATTCAATAAAATCTCAGATAATATCTTAATGTGAAATACATACCCATTTATGGGATCCAATACAATGGCTCGGGGTTCGTCCAGGTTTTCAGATATGAGGACCCTTCGAGAAGTGCCATTGAGTCTGGTCACCTCAATGCGATCTGTACCAGTGTCTGTCCAGTAGAGATTTCGTGCCACCCAATCCACAGCAATTCCATCAGGATGGTTGATCTCATTGGTGACCAAAGTCTGGGCATCGCTTCCATCAATTCGGGCACGCCGTATGGCCCTCAACTCATCGTCTGTCCAGTAGACATATTCTTCCACTGGGTCATAATCGATAGCGATTGCATGACGAATATCATTGACTTGAAGGACGATGTCTGTAAAGTCAGGTAAGTCCAAAGATATCCGCCGAAGGTCAGTGCGACGAGCCAGTAAAAGCACCTGTTCTGCTCCTAGAAATAAGATTGAGATTTGCTCAGAGAACAATGGTGACATCTGCCTTTATGTACATCCATAATAATCATCGAGCATCAGAAACACCTTGAACTTTGACCTGAACTGTCTACTTCATTTAAGTTAAACCCATGTAACACAGTCTACAAAGATTTGGTGTATTAAGACAACTACCTTGCCTAGGGCACAAACTCAACTCGTCAAAGAAAACAGAGTCTGACAGTAGCAATTAGCAACATGAATTGCAGAGCTGTCCCTGCAGACGGTGCACTGCAAGATCACATTGCTCCATTACAAAAACCGCATGCCAGGTTGAAATACCAACAGTAGAATCTGTCTAGACCCAATCTGTGGAAGCAATTAGGTCCAACCTTGTCCTTATTTAATCTCTCTTTGTAACCGAGCACGCTCCAGTACCCACAACACCAGCTGCGGTCCACGGCACCCAATAAGTAGTGACATCCATCAGTGCTGACACCAATAAGAAGAGGGAAAAACAGCTCCTTTAGGGTTTGCCTGGATTTTTTTTTTGCTTCTTTTGGTTTTAATTTGTCCTTCGTTCTGCCTTGCATGTTATCAAAGCGAGTGGACGTCTGACAAAACCAAAACAAATGCCTTCAATTTAGCCATCCAAGCTAAACAAGTATGAGGTGTGGACGTTTGCTCATGCTAATCCCTTGTCCTACTGGACCCGCTCGTGGTTGTACCCTTGCCGCTAATCAAAGTCCAGTACAATAGTGTATTGTTTTAGTTCTGATTAGTTGTCAACTTGTTTAATTCTAAGGTCAGTGGGAATATGTTTTATTTGGCCAGATGACCTCCCCTGTCTTCCACTAATGCAACTCTGGACAGCTCCATGTTTCACTTGCGCCACTGGAATGAGGGTTTGAAGAATGCATCTTATTGTTTCCTGGCCTGGGAATACACAGACTCAAATTTGAAGTTATAAATTTGAGTGGAAAGACAGAGCGACTTGGTAAGGGGGCGAATGTATTTTTTTTGTAATAAAAGAGCGGTCTGTAATTAACGGGCTGGGTGCATGGATACAATGGACGAGTCTGTTCTGGAGAGGCTGGGGGGAAAAAAATCATTGAGCAAGCCAGGGGGTGAAGCCTGATTTTGGAGTAGCCCTTAATGCTTACTGCATGTCCTCATTAAGAACAAAAGAACAATTACATTCATTCTAAATTACACAAATACACTTTGGTTTTGTGAGAAAGCAGTCCTTTTTGGACATATTATGTGGTCCTCAGCTTTACTTTCTATAGCTCCATAAAGTTTAACCCAACAAAGATTTTCTTGTCAAGTAAATGACAAATCGCCCGACAAATTTGCTAGACAGCTCAAATTAGAAATCATGGAATTCTTTTGAATTCTTCAAGATTTGATCGATTTCTAAGATTTTTCCAGACTTTTCCTAATTCCCTCATATTTCCATTCATGCCACAATGACTTTACCAGCAAATTGCAATGAGCAAATCTACTTGAATTAAAAAACAGACTAACCAGAGACTCAGACAGATTCAGGCAATAAGTGATTGGGGTCAGGTACAGTTTTTAGGACCTGAGACTAGTCTGGAGATGAGGAAATGTATACAAAACCTTGAGTAATTCAAACAAACATGTTTCCCGAATTCGCCCTAAACTCACACACCTTAGACTGACCTATTCAGCCCCCAAATAGTGACCCTGAAACAGGACCAACAGGCCCCAAACGTCCACCTCTCCCTTAAAGCATAAACTCTCATGAGAATCGGGGAAAAGTGGGCCATGTGTCAGCAGTTATGGAATAAAGTTATAATTCATGATTGCTGAATCAGAGGCAGAGTGATTTTTACTAAATTGTGAAGTCAAAAGGGCCGCCATCTGTCAAACATTAGTCTCTGTCATGGTTTTCTACCCGGCACGGCATGCAAATGTTTAATAGATGCACAGTACGCCAATCCTCATACCAAAACCAGCCCATGAATGGCTTGAGTTCATAAAAATCTAATTTTACGATCAAGAGCAGGGACATCATAATAAAATTACAAACGCTCACAACCCTTCTCCTCATCTTAGAAAGAGTGACATATCTATCCATCTAGATTCAAATCAACATGTTATTTTATTGGTTTACCTGGCCGACAAGTCTTTCCGTCCTCTTTGAGCTTAACCCCTGTTGGACAAGCACAGCTGTAAAAGGGAGGAATGGGGGAAAGGAGACACAGGTGGGAACAGCCTCCGTTTCTTTCACTGCATGGAGTTTGAACTGTGGAGAAAATGACAAGGGAAGAGGAAAGCTATAAAACCGTTGTTTATTGCACATTACTGCAAAGAGCAATGACCTCCTGGTTAAAAAATTAACAGAAATCAGAGCAACCCAAGGAGTGTGTGAATGTTTCACCATATCCTCACCCTCATTTGAGAAAGTTCATCAGATAGGGTGATTAATGTTTCAGAGCAGTGAATTATATTGCAAATATAGGGTTGTTACATAAATAACCACAGACTGAAGTCATTAACCCTTGCTTACTGATGTTCTTAGTAGTGTTTTAGTGTCTTAGTAGCGTAACTTATGATTTTAATAGTGTAAAAAAACCACAGACTAAAGAAATTAATCCTTGTTTACTGATGTTCGTAGTAGAGTTTTAGTAGTGTAGTAGTGTTACTGATGCTCTTAGCAGTGTTTTAGGGGTGTAGTACTGTTACTGATTTTCTTAGTAGTGTAAACAACCACAGACATAAGAAATTAACCCTTGCTTACTGATG
>CAIGQZ010035066.1:2928-30765 GCA_903798205.1 Danio tinwini | reverse complement strand
ATAAATAAAAAGTATAAATATTTTTTATATAAAAAATACATGTATATTATATAAATATATATTATAAATAAATATTTATTTGAATGTACAAAAGACCTGTTTTGTCCTAGACTCATAGAGGACTATATATGTATTTATTTATATATTTATAAATTAAATTTCAAGTATTTTAAAAAGACATTTCACTTAAGAATTGAACAGTCTCTCCAACTGTTTAATATCTCATTAAGATCATAAGAAGGTGCCACCGAGTTCAGTGTTTTTTGTTTTTTTTACTCTGCGTGTTTGCATACTTGCGTGTGTTTTTTTAATGCAATCTCTCTGCTTTACTGTATGGTCTCTTGCTGATAAGGGTTGTAGGAAGTGAGCGACCAGTTTTGATCGTAATCAGGCAGATCAGGTAGGTAGAAGGAGAAAGAGGACAGAGGAAGAAAAAAGAAAACAGACTGATAGTGAATAAGCAGAGCAGCTTTTCATTTGAAGCTCTTTTGCCCACTTTCCAGGACTCTTCATGTGTTTGAGTCCTCTTTTGTGCTCCTCCCTTCTGAAGATGGTTCATTCTGGTGACAAGCTCAGACTGCTTCTGCTGTTTCTTCGGTTTCTTTGTGCTTATCCTCTACAAAGGAGGAGGCCGGTGGGTCCAGGTGCTCTCAACTCCCCCTCCTGGCACTACAAAAGTCACAAGAAGAGCGGAAGTGCCTAAGTCATATGGGTACTTGCTTGCACTGTAAAAAAAAAAAAAAGCTGGGTTCCACACAATCGATTTGTTTTGGGACCGCATAAAGGAAATTATTTAACTTGTTTGTTTTTACAAATTTAGGTTAATTAAACATAAAACAATTAAGTTGTCCCAAAAAATCCCTCAAGAGTTGCTTTAGCTTATTTTAAATAAGTAGTTTGAACAAACAGCAAATGTTATTTTGTAGTATAGTTGTAGCGCTGGATTTAGGCATGGGACGATAACTGGTTTCAAGGTTTACCGTGGTTTAGAAAATAGAAGGTTTCAAAACTGCAACAATTTTCTGTTATTGTTCCTACACTGTAAAAAATTTAATAAATGTCAAGACAGCAAATAGTTTTAGGTTGCTTTAACTTATTTTAATATGTTAATTAAGTTTCAACTACGTTTTTAAGTTATACAAACCTAATATTATTAGTTTGATTGTAAGTTGAAAAGTTTTTTTTGATTAAACTAAAAAGGCAGCAATGATTTTTTTAAGGGTATGGTATATGGAATGTATATGTATATTTATATGTATATTTCTTTCTTAAAGTAGTGGCTTACTTTAAATCAGGACTTTATATCAATTCTGTGTATAAAGGGAAAGAAATAACTTTAAAGATGCCTTTTAAAGTTGTAAAGAAATCAGTGTTTTTGAAACTAATGAAGACAGCAGAAGTCAATGATTTATTTGAATTATTTAGCCCGACATGTTTACTATTCCGAAATATTTTAAATGCTTCTTAAAATAAAATATATTGTGTTTAATGGGGACAAAAGTTACTTTTTTTACCTAGACATTTTAAAATAACATAATTAATGCTTTAAAATATATTACCATATATATTATTATTATATATATTATTATTTTTATCCAACGTTATCAGACCATCAGAATCTTATAGCGGCCCGTGTCACCTGGATTATTTATCAAAAACAATCAAAACCAATTCTGAACCTCTAAATGATGTAAATTTCCCCATGTGGCATTTTTTTAAATTCTGTTAATATTCTTAAAAACACAATCGTGTGAATTCTGCGATATAGTGTGTTGTTGCACATGAGTGTTCTCGCACTGGATGGAGTATTAAAGGGGACCTATTATGCAAAAATCACTTTTATAAGGGGTTTAAATACAGTATGGGATTATTAGTGTGGCACAATATTGGAAAAATTGACAATACACTGTTTGTTTTTTCTCTGCAATATAAATAAAATTTCAGCACATGACTTAAATAGCTCTATTTGTAAAGTCACTACTTTAGATTAGTTTATTTTGCCCCGTGGCTTCTATTCCTCTATAATCCCAACTCAACATTGCATATCTTGTGATGTGACTATTGCGGACGCACACATTGTGATATCGATGCTCAAAAGATATAGTGACACACAGGCGTTAATAGTTCCACCCTCTCATTTGAATTTAGATCGACAGTCACCAATTGGCACAATAAGGATCAAATCTTAAAAGGGGCAGTTTCAAAGAGTTCTAAAACATTATTTGTGTGGTATTTTTAGCTGAAAAAGAAATTAACTTTTTCTCTTTATGCTATTCAGGATCCATGTGCACACACTGACAGGTCAAATTTGCTTCTCTCTGTCTTTCAAGTTCAAAGCAAACTTGAATGCCAAAGCATTTTACAGTATATATGTAAATAAAATAGCCTATGTAATATAGCTTAATGACATAAAATTAATACAATATAATGAGAAATAAATGACAGAAAAATGAATAAAACAGACAATAAATCGAATTATAATAATTACAAGATTAAAACGTGTAGATTATTTAAACAAGCCAAATATATTGATTAACACTTACTAATGGTGTACATATATTTTGGAGCCAGTTTTGACCTGTCATTTCATCCTCTCCGAGTATATAGTAAAGTTTTTCTGAGTCGTTTGGATTTAAGATGTTTCTTCACGACTGTGTGCATGCTGTCAGCTGCAAAGCCAAGTGAAAGTAGGCTAAAAAGTAAAAAGGTAATGCAAAAAACTTATACGATTAACGAATGACGGGTTTAGAAAGCAAAAGCATCCTGGACATTTTAGGAAATTTAGAAACCCGGACGGACAAATTTTTTAAGTGCCAAAAAGGAGCCTCACTATGTGTCTGCAGAGCACGTGAGACTGTCTGTCTGAGTGTTGACAGGTCTCACGCACAGAACGAAACGGGTAAACGAGAGAGGGTTTTCCTCTACGTAATCGATCGCGGATGTTTGGTTATATTGGGCGAATACAAAATAGTGTAAAAGAATGATGCTAATAATAGTAAAAAAAAGTGTGACTAAATATACTTAGGCGGCCGTTATTATAGCTGGACGGCCCGTCCAAGTAAAGTCTATGTATGGGAAGCACTGATGTCATATATGAAGAGAAACTACATAAAATATTTTCAAGTGACTATATATTTCACACTGGTATATTTCAAATGATATTAATTTACAAGAAATAAAAGTTATTTTCTGCCTTTCAACATGACGGTTTAAAATATATTTTTCTTTGCAGCTGAAAAAATACTGTAGTAATTTATAGTAAATACTTTAGTGTTTTTGAGCCATACTATAGTAAAGTACTTTATTCTGGTTTGGTAATTCTATGTTAATACAAAAACTATTAGTAAACAAATTACTTCATACCAGGCACCTCATTTTCCGATCCCCCTCCTCAGCTGCTCTCCTACCCCGTCCTCTGATCACTTTCACTCGACTTTTGAGCGACTCCCCAACCCTCTTCACTTTCATCCGTGGCACCCCTGCCTCGCTCACTTTCATCCGCGACACTCCTCCATCGTAACCCCCCCCCCCCCCCCCAGCTCTCCACTTTCGTTCACCGAACTCACAGCTGTTTACTGAGTGTAACCACAGATACAGGGACACTGGAGCATTTCAAAGTCACGTTGATTAGCTGGTTTGTCTATAAGCTCGCGTACAAGCGAGCCACTGAATCGCGGCTTTAAAACGTTCCAGTGTCCCTGTATCTGTTTACACGCAGTAAACAGTGGTGAGTTCAGTGAACTGATGACCTTCACAGTCATTTCTGTTGAGCACTTGAATGCTGGCAATTCATCGCTGTTTATGATTGTGCTCAGTAGTGCTCAAATGTTAGCTGGAAATGGATGTTTTTAAAATTTCAGTACTTGATGGTATTGAATTTCAATATCATGCAACCCTACACTATATATTGTACTATAATAACAGCAGTTTACTATAGTAAAATTAAATTATACTGCAGTGTTTATTACAGTTGATCAGTATTATCAGCTTTTTACAATAAAACTGAAATGTGCCCTTTTTTACAAGATGTCTTCATTTCAAGCAGTGTTTGATGTGCTTTGATTTCAGCTGTTCGAAGGATTCAGCTAATAGCCAGTTAGTTTCCTTTAATTACTGTGATATCACAAAGATAAAAAAATGCACAAAATACTTGAGTATATTTGCAAGCTTGAACTATAAGGCACATGAAAATGTAAATAACAAAAACGGACATAATAGTTTTCAACTGTGATCAAGTTAAAGTGCTTGATTAATCAAGTCTTTAAATCTTAGGTCATATCGTCCAGCGCTAGTGTTTGGTTATAGAGTGGAAATAAGTTCTCTGAGGGACGTCTGTTTATGGAGATTAGCAATCTTCACGCTGGGGCTGAAATTTATTGCTGGACTTTGACTGATTTTGTTTCCTCTAGTAAGCCACAGTGTTTAAATGTCCATTGAAACAAGGCCCGCTTTGCCTTTGTCCTCAAGATCTCTGGCACGTTGCCTCCTAAAACCATTACAAAGTTGCTGGAGTGCATCTGTTTTCCCTTTTCTCTCTCTTATAGTGGACCTCAGATGTTCACCGCGAGAGATTTGTGTCCACAGAAGTTCACAAAAAATAAAAAGGTGGAAGTACGAAAGTCTAGGTTGTCAAAGCAGCTTTTTCTGGACAAACAATTTTTAGGTTAAAATTTAAAGCTTTTTTAAAAATATTTTGTGGATTCTTTCTTTCCGTCCATCTCTAAAATGTCCCTCTGTCTGTCTGAGGTAAAACTTGCACGTTTTTATTAAGCTATTTGTGACTGTCTGATCATCTCTCTATTCGTCTGTAAGTTTGAGATAAAAGTTCTACATGATGTTTGGCAGTCCATCTATCTGTCTGTTCATCTGAGGTAGAAGTATGAAGTTTTATCAAGATATTCTTGGCTGTCTATTATCCATCAACCTGTCTATTCTTCTGTCCATTTTAGGTAATAATCTGAATTTATAAAATATCTCCTGGCAGTCTATGCATCTTTCTGTCTATGCCAAGTAAAAGCGATTTTAAGATCTTTCTGGCAATCCATTGCTCCATCAGTCTGTCTAACTAAAGGTAGAAATTAGCCAAAAATCCATCAAAATTTCTATATATCCATCACTCAACAGTAGTGGTGTAACGGATCACAAATCTGCAGTTCGGATCACACTTCGTTTTTTTAGTCACGGATCGGTCCATTTTTCTCATCAGCAAAAAAGTGAGGAGACAAATGTCATTTGCTTTACATTTATATAAAAATGTTACTGCAAAAAACATTGCTTTTAACAAACAGAACTTAGAACCTGTAATGGTAATAAAAATAAAAATCTAATACGCATGCACACTGGAATAACTACAGCTGAGGCTATCAACTAAGGGCCGTTCACACGTTGCATCTTTTGTGCGCGCAAGATCGTTATTTCCAATTGAGGCGAACGCTGCATGCAAAAGGGACTTCATTTATTCTCTTTAAAAGGGAAATACTTAGCTAATATGATGCTTAGATTTACATTAGACAAACACAATTGTTTTAAATTATTCTTATTTTTATTTTTTAATTAATTGTTTTGTCATTTATTTTCAGTGTAAAAATATTGCTTATGTTTAAAAGCCAGAAACTTTAAGTCCAAAGAGAAACAGACTATTGTTTGTTTTTTATTATTATTTTGTGCTGTATTAATTGGTTACTGAGCTAAAAAAAAACTAGTAGTGTTTTGAAATCACGGACACTGGAGCGTTTCAAAGTCACATCAATCAGCTGGTTTGCCTATAAGCTGACATACGAGTGATCCGTTGATGAATCGCAGCTTTAAAACGCTCCACTGTCCTTGTATCTGTACTTACACAGTAAACAGCGGTAAGTTCAGTGAACTGATAACCTTCACGGCCAATCACAGTCATTTCTGTTTAGCAGGTAAACACAATGGCAACTTATCGCTGTTTAAGAACGTGCTTAACAGTAGGGATGCAAAGATTATATATTTTGGTTGTACGATTATAGTCTGAGGAATAATCACGATTTCACGGTTATCTCGATTATTGTGCATTCATTAATTTCAAAACACTACTAGCACTTAAATGTTCACGGAAAATGTACGTTTTTAAAATTTCAGTACTGATTGGTATCAAATTCCAGTATGTTATATATTGTGAATTTCCAATAAATAGAAATTCAGGATTTTTCATCAAGGTGTTTGTACCGCTCATAAATTATCAATAATTCTATAATATTGTGGGTAAATTTATAATCATTTTCATATAAAAATGACCATGTTATTATAATAAGTATGAGTATAATAAAAAACCTGAAAAACACTGGAGGTCTGTACACACCACTGGCCAGTTATAGTTTTATAGTAAGTAGCAGTTATATAGTAAAAGCATTCCTATTTAGATGTCCTGTCAAGTGCTTTGAAATTTGCATTATTTTATTCTATGTTAGATGTAATCTCAACTGAAAAATTAAGAGAGGGTGGTACATAGGTGGTACAAAAAAACAGCTAATATTTCTTTGTTTTTATGACAGCTCTGCCAGTGTGAGTGGTTGAGCTCAAGTGCATCAAATGAAAAGCAAATGAGAAGCGTCTTGAAGGGGGCGGGGCATGTCAGATACTAGAGAGCAATTGATTAGTTAAGATTTGATGGAAAAATTAAATTAGGATGTGTTGTGAAAAAAAAATTGTTGATCGGTTTAGGCTGAAGTGACAAACTGCAAGCTTTGGATTACAGGGCTGTGCGATTAATCAAAATAACGATCGCAATTTGAACTGTTACAAAAAGTTAATCGCAAGAGGCTGCGATATAATTCATATGCATTTTTAAATTTCCACCGTCCATAGCAAATGCGTAAATGAAGTCTGTGTGTGACTTTGATTGTCTTACTAGCCAATAGATTGAGCACACTTTTGTTTAGAGTGAGCACACTTTTTTTGCTCAATCGAACTATGCGGAATGCTCACAAAAAAGAAAACAAACAGAAAAGCGCTGACAAATGGTATAATAGCGTCTGCTGCTTCAAAAGCATTAATAGACAAATTCATATCAAAGAAAAACAGCATGTCGGTAATATGGGAATATTTTGGTTTCAAACTCACAGACACCAAACAAAAACGGGTCATTTTTAAGAGCTGTCGCAGAATTGTTGCCACGGCTTGCAGACTATTGATCTGAAGCTTGACTACAAAATTTTATCGGAAATCGCAATCGCAATATCTGTATAAAAAATCGCAATTAGATATTTAAATATTTAAAAATTTATTTATTTAAATCGCACAGTCCTACTTCGGATGTTTATATTTTCTAAACGCAAATTTTGTCACTGTTTTGGAGCACTCTAGCTTGTAGACATTCTTAAAACTAACAGACTGAAAGTAACATTTAAAAAAATATTTTAATTTAGCGACCTTTAAGAATAGTGTTTATGTTAAATCTATTACAATCTTTTATAATTACCTGCGCATGTGGAATAAATTAATTGCAATTATTCTTCTCTAACACTGAGAATCAAATTTTCCTTAGTCCTTAAGTTAATGTGTTTGTTTTAGGCCATAGCTGAACGTGGAAAGTGAGTAATCTCATCTGTTTGAGTAGATTGTGCTGGGGGGGCTGTTGTGGTTGTTCTGCATCATGCTGGTGGTGGGTTTTTTTTTTTTTCGTTTTTTTTTTTTTGCACATTTGGGCCGCAGAGGTCCGTGTGATCTCATAAAACAGTGCAGCTGTTAGGACGAGGTTATCTTTTTAATCCCCACTGCTCTGTGCTCGTCGGGGAAGGAGGTGTCAGAGTCCTCCTAGACTCTGCCGGACCATTCCAAAGGCTTTTCTGTGCAGATGGAAAGCATGTGCTGCAGTTTTGCTGCTTGAATGGCATGCATGTTGCCAAACGGTGTAAAAAATGCCAGGTTCCACACAATTCTTTATATTGTCCCAACGCAAATCGATTAAGTTAATCACTTTTACAAATTGAAGTAGATTGAACATAAAACAATTAAGTTGTATCAAATAGAAAAATAAGAATTGTGTTCAACTCATATTTAACAAGCAGCAAAAGTCATGTTTTGAGTGTAATATTTGGGCTGCGTAATCATTATTCCAAAATGATGACTATAGAGGCATTTAAACAATAACAGTGGTCCTAATGTATTTCCTGTTTTACGTTTTTTATTTCTGTAACTTCCGAGAAGTCAAAAATGTCAACATATTGATAAATTGTGTTTTGATAACTGTTTTAATGTTAAGTTATGATTGAATTGCCTTTTATTACAGTTATGAAATAGTTTGAGAACAAGCAGGAAATGTCCAATGACATCCCCACATTGACATGGGCCAATGACATCACCACATTGAAATGGTCTATATTTGTGTCCACACCAATGCAAGATATTGTTTGCTTTGTTGCATTTATTGTAAGTGTGCACTAAAGTTTTGTTGACTGCTTCTTTTAAATGTGTACATAAAAAAAAATATATATATATATATATATATATATATGTATATGTATATATATGTGTGCGCGTGCGTGTGTGTGTGTGTGTGTGTGTGTGTGTGTGTGTAATTGGCTGTTAATGGTTTTTATTACTTACTCAAATGATTTTTGCTGCTTGTTTAAACTGCTTATTTAAATTGAGTTGAAACAAAACAATTCCGGGCAACTGAATTAGTTTTATGTTCAATGCACTTAAATTTGTGTTGGGACAACATGAAGTATTTGTGTGGAACCCGGCATTTTTTGCAGTCTTTGTTACCAGAAAATAAATGTTTATCCAGTGTTTTTACTGTGTTATTTCCTGTACCCATGTGTTTATTGTTGCAGTTAGTGAGTTTATTATTTGGATCATTTTGTTGGAAAGTACATCTGTATAGAAAATGATCATATAGTTTTTATTTAAGTGCGCTCAAATTACGTTTCAGTTAAACAACTTAAATTTGCAAGAACAATTAAGTTAACTAATAGATTTGTGTTGCATTTTTTACAGGGTACAAAATGATTTAAGTTTTAGATGATTTTTGGGTGTTTTTTTCAGTTTACTTTGAAAGAAACAAATAAAAAGAGAAGTATAAAAAGAGAAGTATTCTTCCACTTCAACCAGTCTGATCAAGTAAACATGTCTTTAAAAGTTATTGTTTATTAAGCATCATTATAGACCAACATTTTGATATGACCAAATTTTATTTCACAGCAGGAGAAAGTTTATTTTCACGGTAACAATATCTTTCACGATATAGTTTGTTATAAAGCTATCTATTCCAGAAAATGTACATAAGGGCTTTATATAATAAATATTTAAAAAGTACTTGATATTATGACGGCTGAGATCTTACAGTACGACATGGGAGCCATGTTTGTACAATCTGACATGCTACAATCGTTCAGGATTATAAAAAATCACCAGAGAAAATCATGTGAGTCGACCTTATCATGCTGCATACGAGTTAGCCACGCCCACTTATTTAGATTCCGCATTGTACGCTGAATAAAATATTTTACGGTACACACTTTATTCCACTGTAACATTATATACCGTCATACCACCCAGCCCTGGTTGTTGTTAGTATTATTCTTATTATTATTATTTATTATTATTTACTATATTTACCATGTATAGAAAACAAAATAATTGTCAAAAAATATATATATTTAATGTAAAATTACATTACTAATGTTCATATCTTAATTTCTTCACTCTCAAATGCTGTTAAATACTTCAACTGTGTAATTAATAGGCGAGTATACAGTGCTCAGCATAACTGAGTACACCCCATTTTGAAAATGAATATTTTTCTCCATTTCTCAGTAAATATAGGCAATGTATTTTGGTGCATTTAAATAAAACCGATTTATTTAACATATATATTATATATTTAGTCACCAAACATATTTAGAAATTGAAAGATAATACAATTAAATTCAAGCAAAATTTTGCTAAAAAAATTACAACCTACAAAATATCAGCTAAATTTGTTAATTGTTTTTTGTTCTCTTGATTTTTCTTCTTTTTAAAATTTGTATTTAATATTTTTCTCCAACATATAAATTTGGCTGTACTAGTTTTTGTATCGTCATTGTAAGTTATTTTGTTAGATTAGCTCCAGATTTGGATATCTAATGTATATGAACAAATTTAATATTGTATAGCTTCCTATTAAAAATATGAATTTAAAGATAGATTTGTGAGGGGTGTACTTGTATTGGCTGAGCACTGTATTTAAAGTATAATTGATAACTTGAACTATGATTTTTAAATAATAAGTAAATCAATAATTACATTGGAAAAAAATCGTTCAATTAATCGAGGTTTTGATTTTGGGTTAATTCGATTTTAGATCGCCCAGTGCTAGCATGTGTATGTAGTTTTTATTTTTATTTTAATATAATATACAACTCTTATGCTCAAAGTCACTAACTGATTAGAAGAAAGGGTTTAAAGTTGTTTTATTTCAGAGAGATTCTCTGGCTTTGATGAAGTTTTAAAGCTGGAGGAAAGGAGTGAAAGAGTTGGACGAATGACTGAAGGAAGGATGTGTGGGTCTGTTGAATTGAGGACGGGATGGGGGATTATTGTGTGAGCTCTGGGGTCTGTTCAGTTTTTCTGTTGCGTCACTGTTTAATAGACGGCGCACTGTGTTTGCATGAAGCGTACACAACTGTAAATCACGCTAAAGTTGCGTTTATACTTGCCAAAAATAATTGCGCGACACTTCCTGCGCTCATAAAGGGAAATATGGTTTGTGAAATTGAAGCTTAAAGGGTTTGTTTGGGATTACGGGAGACATTTTAATACATATATTTAATGTCAGTACGTTTGTTTGCGAATCGATGGTCTTTAGATGTTTAAATGGCTCAGGATAGAGCGAAGAATGGATCAAATTTGGCTTCTCGGAGTGTTGAATGTGGCAATTACTAAACATTAGGCAGATGTGTGTACTTAGCAGGAAGGCAATGATATTTAAATGACGTGACTAGCTAATACTGAGCATCTGGGCTAAATCACTTCTCTATTTCCTTCAAAAGTGTCTATGTGTGTGTGTGTGATTTTTCTTTTGTTAGTTCAGTAAAGTTTTATTTTTAAACATTAAACATCATGTGTATATAGTTTAGATTAGTTTATTCAATTTAGATCCAAGCTTTTAAACTGAAGTTGACAATTTAATGTTAATTTTGTTTTTTTGTTTTTTTTGTGTGTGTGTGTGTGTGTGTATATATATATATACACACACTCAACATTGCTGCTTGTTCAAACTACTTATTTAAAATGAGCTTAAACAACACACTTCTTAAGGGTTTTTTTTGGGAGAACTTAATCGTTTTTACCAATTAAAGTTGAATGAACATAAAACAATTAAGTTAACTTAAACGATTTGTGTTGGGACAACATAAAGAAATTGTGTGGAACAGTGCTTGTATGTGTTTTTTTTTTTTTTAGTTTAACACAGAACAAATGTGTATGCGTCTTCTTTATTTAGTTTATTTTAAAACAAATTGGCTTGAATCTTCATTTAGTTTTAGTTTAAAATAGGGCTGTCAATTGATTAAAAAAATTACTAATTAATCACACTTTTTTTCGTGATTAATCATGATTAATCACGAATCCAAAAAAAAAAAAAATCCAAAGTACAGGCATTACAAATATGGAAATTTGAAAAATTATAATAATAATAATAAAGTATTGAATAAAAACAATTGTATTCATTGTAAAGTTTTACGTTTTACGTATCATTGTAAAGTATTGCGAGTTGAGAAAATTTATTATAAAGTAGAAACAATTTAGCTTAGTCCTTCTTAACATTTAGCCAGTTGCTAAGACAGTCCAGTCTATTGACATTATCGGGGGACAACACAAACACACACACAAAGAGAGAGAGAGAGAGAGAGAAAGAGAAAGAGAGAGCGCAGTACAGCACACTCTCTTCAGGTGATGCGACCTTAATTGTTTTATACTGAAACGTTCCTTCTAAAAGCGCTTAAAGTGAGGACCGGGGGGTTCGCTCACTAGCCTATTCTGCTGCCCAAGGTGGCCGCCTAAGTTGTCTCTATGTACACGCCGGCCATGAACACACGTCGGCCAAAACAGGAAAAAAAAACTGCAACTGCGTTAAATGCGTTAATTTTTTTTTTATGCATTAAATATTTCTAATTAATCGTGTGTAAAGCTTAACTTATTTAAATGATACTCTTTTTAATTGAAACCATTTTAGGTGTATAAGAAGAAGTTGTGTGACATTTTTTTTATTTTCAGTATGTAAATGTGGCAATATTATGTATAGTTCACTCAAAAGTGAAGGTTTAGTAATAGGGTTGGGTTGATAGGCGATGCCATCGTCTATGGCCGATAGCTGATAAAGATCACGATGCTGGGCCGGCATCGCAATCCTCCGCCCTGGCCCCGTCGCAGCAGCAACCCGCTCACGAAAAATACACACGGCCTCATTTACACTAATACATCTTTGTTTTAAAATGGCATTTTAGAACAAAAACGATCTACGTCCACACTGGCGTTTCACCTACCAGGTGGCGTTTTCACCCTCCTACCACACTATACCGCTGAAAACGCACATCACGTGTCCACACACACACACAGAGAGTCATGCGCTGCAGCATACACGCGCGTCTGAGCTCCAGCAATCAGCAGAGCAGGTGCTTTGAGCACAAAACCCCAGAAAGCAGTGCATATCGGACAGTTTATCAAGGATGTACTGCTGAATCACGTCTCACTATAGTAGTTTAATGTCTTATCTCTTATCTAATGACTCTTCTGTCTTTTAAATCGATCAGCTAACTTGTCACAGCATCAGTACACTGCTTCAATCTTTCGCTTTCACGCGTGTACTTAGTAATTTTAGTGAAAACCTCAGATACTGTTGGTTGGTTTCTGTTGGTTGTGCACCTTTATTTACCAATTAAGTTTGTCGACGCCAGAGTCCTGCGGAAAAAATGATTAACAGGTGGTAATTTGTGTGCAACTTATCTTTATTTATTTAGGGTTTGGTTAAGGGTTAAACAAAGATTGACATGCAGGTCAGGCAATTGAAACGGTAGGCTACAAATAATTAATTCGTTATAAATTATTCATTATTCATAAGCCGCCTACGACAACGATGCCATCGTCCATCGCAATGTTTCACATTAGACATTCTACAATGCCAAATTGGTCGACATCGCCCAACCCTATTTAGTAAGATTTGTACTATTCGTACTATAGAATTTTTTTTTCTGCAAATAAGCATTTGATCAACATTCAAACAAATAAACAAAAACAATGCATCAAATATGGTAAACCCAAGGAAAAGCTTTATTTATTAACTACTTTGATAAAACCTATACTGAATTTAGGCCTGCACGATGAATCATTTCTAAACTGAAAACTCATTTTGAAAGAGTGCAATTTGCAAATTGCAAAAGCTGTGATTCATTTATATATGATATCAAACATGCTAACAAACATATAGCTTTTGACCGTTCATAAGCACATTATCCTGAACAATGTGAAAAATGAAACCCAATCTAAATGTGAAGGTTTTCTTGTTGACCTTTTGTGTTCTTTGCACTTTAAATGTCAAAAACATTTGCTGTCATTGTTGCATTCTTAATGTAGGTTTCGTCAAAGTTTTACTGATGTAACATTGTTTATTGTGTGTTTGGATTCTTAAAAGTTTAAGATTTCATATAATTTTATTTATAGTTATTTTCTTAATATGTCATGACAACTGACAACTTTATTTAAAAAATAAATAAATAAAATCGTGATTATGCTTGGTCTTTCTTTGGCGCTGTTAAAACCACCACATCAAACCTGCAGCTGTTCTATCCCAAAGTAGCAAATCACATTTTGAATCGCAATATTGTTCAGAAAAATCGCTATTAGATTTTTTTTCTATAAATCGTGCAGCCCTTAGCTGAATTAAGAAATCATGTTTTCAAAACTTTTATTTTTTTGAAGAATGTGGAAAAAAAAACGAATACAAAGTCCTCTTTTTTTTTATTTTTTTTTTTTTATAAACTGTTCTGACTTTTTAAATAACCATTTCACTACAAATTTATTTACGTGATTTCTGTCAAACAAACATGTATTGACTTCTACAGCAATATTAAAATGCTTTTAATTTGATCTGACGCAACAATGTGTTGCCTTAAATCATCAACATTTTGCACGCAACCTCGTAGGAATTTGCAACTTTTTATTTTGTGGCTAATTTGTGTGAATTTGTACATATTTGAATATGTTTGGGCATTCCCTAATGACGGTTGGCTTTAGGGTTAGGGTTTATGGAGGCCTGTCACAATAATCAGTATATCGACTTATCGCACCACACATGACCATGACCTCAATCATTTTTAGTGATCCAATATAAATCACCCATACATAAAAACCAATTCTAGCAACATTTTAGCCAAACATCTCTGCCTCGATTGGAGGTGTCTGTGTCAATATGGTTAAAAAACAACCTATAGCATTTACTACAAATTACTTTAGTCTATTTTCATGTTGGTGTCTGACAACAGAAAATAGATCTGGTAGCTGATATTGCAGCCTCTGTAACTTTTTACATTTTACATTTTAAATTTACAAATTTACATTTTTTACATTTATTAATATTTATTTAGGATAAATGTTTGCACATTCTGATTCCAATGCCTAATTATTAAATTGTTTCAATGGCTAATTAAATGAAATATTCTTAAGAATGAAATATTATGTATTCTTTGAAGGAGTGTACTTGCATTGTAATGATATTATATTCTCATTCTGGCATTATATAATAAATGAGTGGCATAAAATTGTCTTACAATGACAATAATATGGTTCATCGCAATATATTTTGGTGCGATTATATCGTACAGCAAAAACTAGATATCGTGACAGGCCTAGGTTTATGGCCACATCTTCTTTTAAAAATTGTATGTTTTCGTACAAGTTAAATCATATGTTTTTATATGAATTAGCCAATTTTCGGACAATACGTAAAATAGTTATGTTTTCTCATGTGATTGTGCTGGCATTGGAGGTGAATTTGAAATCTAACTATGAACCCACCAGTAAAAAAACTTATTTTATTCCAACTTGTCAGTGAATCATAAAGTCAAATATGATGACTCCCAATTTTAGATCTGTGGTGGTTGGCCGGCACCTTCTTTTCCACTGAGGTGGTCGACAGGACACTTGCAAGCTGGTTTTCCTTCCTGGTGGTTGCTGATAAAATAGCCCTCAAGCCCAAAATTGCTGCGGTGTTTGCTTTCAGATAACACCAAATCACATATCTTGCACTGTTTAGTCTCATAAGACTGCCTGCTTAGTAAATACCAGCCTGGGCAGAAAGCTGAGATCATGGAACAGGAAACAAAATGCCATTTTAGGACCATCAAAATCTCAAAATAAGGCAAGAATAGCTTTTGCTCATACTTTAGGTACAGACCTCTAATCACAGGTATTACACTTTGGTGTTCAACTCATCCTGCAAAATTTATGTGACAGACATGAATGAGACGTGAAATCATGCGGTTTGTTGAGGAAAGGTGTGTTATTACTCTATTCCAAATGATGCGATTCAGACTTTTCTTCTGGCAGCTGATAAATTGTAGGAGGAAAATCCAAAAGACTAAATATTCGAATGTCTTTCGCTTTTCCTTCACACAGATTTTAATCACTTTCTGTACTTGTGTAAAGCCTGACATAAGTTAAAAACAAACAGGGCTGAGAATAAAGGCTGACGAAAGATAACAACTGATGTAATTTTAAAAACTATTTAAATTATTTTCAATTTTGTATTTAATACTATTATTATTTGTTATTATTAATATTGTTGATTTTCATATTGTTATTTGTATTGTTGTTACTACTTTTAGAATATTTAACTTCAGTATTATAAAGGCTATTTCACAATAATTAACCCTGAAAAAGCCAAAGCAAAGCAAACACTACCAGATTACTATGGTATAAATACAGCACTACATTGATTGATTAAGAACATCACTTACCTGTTCTGTAATAATTTGATCAGCTGTAGTTGTAAACATACACTGAGAAAAAGCAGTTTTTTCCTCATCTAAGGACTTATTATGCGGTCTCTGTTGCCATCTTGCAGGTGGAACGTCAGCAGCCTTTGTTCTCTTCAGTATGACCGGCTGATGGCGCTGAATCTCCAAAATTATGAATATTTAAAATGATGAATCATTATAAATAAACTGCATAGTTGTAACCCAAACAACTACATTCTCGCCTAAAAAGCCACAAAAGTACATTGTTGTCCAACAGCTGAATATCGCTTTTTTGAGTTATGAATACGACAAGCATTTTATGTGTTTTATTTAAATTTTATGTGTTTTATTTACACAGTGGTGTTGTGCATTAAAATAAATGTTTACTCTGTCAGAATAACTACTCTAGCCTATATAATGCTGAATATAATGCAAGAGGGAATATGATAAAGACAATGGTTTCATTTTACCCTTGAAAAAATGGTCTAATAATGTTGTCTTTAACAAATGACAAGCATATGTCTCGAACATACAGGGAGTGCAGAATTAATGAGTATTTTGACCACATCATCTTTATGCATGTTGTCTTACTCCAAGCTGTATAGGCTCGAAAGCCTACTACCAGTTAAGCATATTAGGTGATGTGCATCTCTGTAATGAGAAGGGGTGTGGTCTAATGACATCAACACCCTATATCAGGTGTGCATAATTATTAGGCAACTTCCTTTTCTTTGGCAAAATGGGTCAAAAGAAGGACTTGACAGGCTCAGAAAAGTCAAAAATAGTGAGATATCTTGCAGAGGGATGCAGAACTCTTAAATTGCCAAGCTTCTGAAGCGTGACCATCGAACAATCAAGCGTTTCATTCAAAATAGTCAACAGGGTCGCAAGAAGCGTGTGGAAAAACCAAGGCGCAAAATAACTGCCACATAGGACACACAAGCTGAAACGTCAAGACTGGGCCAAGAAATATCTCAAGACTGATTTTTCTAAGGTTTTTAGGACTGATGAAATGAGAGTGAGTCTTGATGGGCCAGATGGATGGGCCCGTGGCTGGATCGGTAAAGGGCAGAGAGCTCCAGTCCGACTCAGACGCCAGCAAGGTGGAGGTGGAGTACTGGTTTGGGCTGGTATCATCAAAGATGAGCTTGTGGGGCCTTTTTGGGTTGAGGATGGAGTCAAGCTCAACTCCCAGTCCTACTGCCAGTTTCTGGAAGACACCTTCTTCAAGCAGTGGTACAGGAAGAAGTCTGCATCCTTCAAGAAAAACATGATTTTCATGCAGGACAATGCTCCATCACACGCGTCCAAGTACTCCACAGCGTGGCTGGCAAGAAAGGGTCTAAAAGAAGAAAAACTAATGACATTGCCTCCTTGTTCACCTGATCTGAACCCCATAGAGAACCTGTGGTCCATCATCAAATGTGAGATTTACAAGGAGGGAAAACAGTACACCTCTCTGAACAGTGTCTGGGAGGCTGTGGTTGCTGCTGCACGCAATGTTGATGGTGAACAGATCAAAACACTGACAGAATCCATGGATGGCAGGCTTTTGAGTGTCCTTGCAAAGAAAGGCGGCTATATTGGTCACTGGTTTGTTTTTGTTTTGTTTTTGAATGTCAGAAAAGTATATTTGTGAATGGTGAGACGTTATATTGGTTTCACTGGTGAAAATAAATCATTGAAATGGGTATATATTTGCTTTTAAGTTGCCTAATAATTATGCACAGTAAGTCACCTGCACACACAGATATCCTCCTAATAATAGAAATAACAAATCAGACTCTCCAGAAGAAAAAAATATTATCAGACATATTGTGAAAGTCCTTGCTCTGTTTAACATCATTTGGGAAATATTTAAAAAGGAAAAAGAAAATCAAAGGGAGGGGGGGTCTAATAACTCTGATTTTAACTGTATATAGTGCTCAGTATAAATGTGTAAAAGTAAGAGCATAGTACAGAATTCTAATGAGAATTTATGGCATGTTTTCCCCAAGCCCATCATTGAATTACTGTCCTTTATTTTCTTATATACATTTTTCAATCAATCTTAAATGGGTATTTTATGCATTTATCATCTTAAAAATCACATTTATTTTAAGTTCAAAATGTTATTTTTTTTTTAAGTCCAGGGTTAAATAGTGAAGAATTGTTACAGATATTTAGTAAAATCAATTATTATGAAAGCAGTTTTAAGCACGTACAGATGGATATATATATATTGTGACATTGAGCCTAATTGTGATGCAATTGCGCCATCTAGTATTAATTCCGAAACACTACAGGAACAAACTTAGAACATTTCCTCTGGTCTACCTGCTGAACAGCTGTTTCACATTCTTGTTAACCTAAACCTAGACTACAAATGCACTATAAAACCTCATAGATATTTAGTTAATCTTTTATTTATTTATTTTTTAACTTTAAAGTCATTGCTCATTGCTAGAAACATGAGCTGATTTGCTGCACTTCCACAGGCTTTGTTGGGTTTAAGGAAGTTTGAGGTAAGAAAATAGTTACAGATAAAGCTCCGCCACACCCCTCGCAAACACACTGCAAACAGCACTGAGGGCTTCACTAAACCCGTTCCAGGATCTACAGATCATATGACTTCTATCCAGGCTCAAACAAAGCAACAAAACTCACTCAGAGATGAAGCGGATTATTCACAGACGCTCCGTTCTGTACTGGAATAAAACAAAATAGATAATTAAAATAATAATATTAATAATTAAGTTTGTGGGTGTAGAAATGGGTAAATCATGGGTTATAATATATATATATATAATAGGTTATTTAAGACCAGGAATGCCTAAACTTTTTCATTTGAAGAGCCAAAACCAAATATTATTGAGAGCTGTGGGCCAAAAGGTAAATCTACCAAACTATATAACGTTAAAAATGGCTAATTTCCTAATTTCAAAATAAATAAAACATTATTTTAAATGGCATTAATTATTATTTTATTAGTAGTAGTAGTAGTATTTTTTTTATCGTATTAATGTAGTATAACTTATTTAATTATACCTTTTTGTAATAAAAAACATTAACAATGTTAATAAAATTTATAGCACAGTGGAGTTCTATGATGAATAGTAAGGCAGAATTTGCCTTTGACTCACTGCTCATTAAAGTCTCTGCATTGTCGCATGACACCATGAACATTAAAACAAAATCAAATTTATTTGAAAGATTTAAATTCAGTTAGCTTTTAACAATAAAACAAACAAACAAACAAACAAACAAACAAAGAAAGGGTTGCAGTAAATTTGAACAGACAATCTCGAAACCACCCCCATCATTCTCCCTCTCTTCTCAGATGGGATGGTGGGCCAAATCAAAAGGTTACCACAGGCCAACTTTGGCCCTAGTTTGAGCATCTCTGTTTAAGACACAAAAGAGACACACATGATGTTGACCATAAACACTAGAAGTTTCTATACACTGTAAAAAAAATCTTGGCTGCCACACAACAGATTTGTGGTTCACAACATGAAGGAATTAAATTATTAGTTTTCACAAATTTAAGTGGATTAAACATAAAACAATTAAGTTGTCAAAAAAAACCTCACAAATTGTGTTGTTTCAGCTAAATTTAATGTTTATACAAACAGCAAATGCTAATTTGTTTGTTTGTACTTTATTGTCTCCAACGGGGAAATTTGTCTTGGATTCTTGGTCCACATTTGTGTACACTGAACAGAAACAGATATCTGTTCAGTGTACGCAACAAAGATTACATATTTAAGTCTAATTGACGTAGGTAAAAAAATTAAATGTCATAAAACAGTTGTATCTGCACACAGGCAACCTGTATCGTCGACCAGAAGGCAGTAACTCATTAAGGTATTGACATTGGCATTAAGGCAACTATTAGGTAAAGTTGGTTTTATATTCACACATTTGGACGTTCCCCTTAATAATATAAATTTCAGAAAATTATTCTTTGCAAATTCTAATTAGAGCAAACATATTAGCAGCCAAAGACTATCAACAACACCGTTCACAGTCAAAAAAATACTGCTAGTGTTGCTAGTTGCTAGCTTGCGTTTTATGTGATTTCAGGCCAAATATTCAAAGTACCATGGTAGACAATATCGGGAACATGTCAAAAGTTGTCACTGAAGGAATGTGCGAATGTAAAAACAACTTTACCCCAATATGCTATTTTTGAGTGTAGAGGTTAACATTCAACTGCATTATGTTTAAAATCACACTCACAATTCTTAAGTGTGTGTGTTAATATGGTTATGAACTCTTTCGAGCCTTTTCTAGGGTAATGCAGGTTAGTTAATGAAGGAATGTGAAAACAAACGACATCATTGTTTCCTCTTTACAAAGGAACATTTGTTTTTTAACTGACTTACATCTGTATCTTTCCTTGGAGACACACCCTTATTAAAATTATTATTTTAACACATGCACGTGCTATATGACAAGAAAATCAGAAAACAAAGATAGGTGTTAATCTTGTCGAACATATAAAATGTACACGAGGATGCACTTACCAGCTGAAGCTAAATAAATATGATGCGTTTGTCTCAATGTAAACAGCAGCGTTTCTAGAACACTGTTCTTTATTGCGGTTTACGAACGCGAGCGACTGAACAGCGTCTCATTCTCCACGCGCCGGGTGTTTATCGTCACTCCCCTGTCAAATGTTTCATAGTTTAAATCGAAGTGTTTATGTAAGTAACAGCTTGCTGGCAGACACGACACACGGGTGATGCGACAAGAGGAAATTCAGGACTTCCGGGTCATGCTGCGGTGTTCCGTGAGTGCGTCAAAATAAAAGTTCTCGGCTCATCCACTTCGCGTTTGATTGGGTGGTTGATTTGAGTTTTGATGGGATCGGAAATTGATTAACGGATAATTAAGCTACGCAAATTATTCATTATATGATCAAGGTGTTAGCAGTTTGCCAAAAATCGCTAATAGAAGATGGGGTTTTATAAATAATGTACAACGACAGTGAAAACTTTACTTGTAAACATATGAAGTAAAGACTTTCCATGTGAACATAAATATATATTTCAAATGTAATGTGCAAAATTAAATTGGCAGTTCATTCTGCTGTGACGACCATGTTCCTAAGCTGAAGGAAAGTTTGTGAGTGCATAAAAAACTATGTAATAAATACAAAAATATACAACTACTTTATGAATATACAAAATAACAAATTTGGGTGTCACGGTGGCGCAGTGGGTAGCACACTTGCCTCACAGCAAGAAGGTTGCTGGTTCAAGCCCCAGCTGGACCAGTTGGAATTTATGTGTGGAGCTTGCATGTTCTCCACGTGTTCTTGTGGGTTTCCTCCGGGTGCTGCGGTTTCCCCCACAAGTTCAAAGACATGTGCTATTGGTGAATTGAGTAAGCTTAATTGTCCGTAGTGTGTGTGAATGCAAGAGTGTATGGGTATTTCCCAGTGTTTTGTTGCAACTGGAAGGCATCCACTGTGTAAAACACATGCTGGATAAGTTGGCGGTTCATTCCGCTGTGGCGACTCCTGATTAATAAAGGGACTAAGCCAAAAAGAAAATAAATGAATGAAAAATAACAAATATCAAAGACTAAAGTGCTGAAATGAGCAAACACAGCATTCACGGTCATGTAAATATATATAAAGGCCAGTAGCAATTCTAGTGAAAGGGGTGTTTTTTTTTTTCTTAAAAAGTGAACCTTTTTGCAGTTATTAGACTCATCTCTATTTAATTATTAGGTTTGAATACTGCTTTTTAGTGAGATTTTAAGCACATGTTTTTGCTGGATTAGCTTGTCAGATGGTCACACTTTTTGATGTACCAAAAACATTTTCTAAAGATTTAGAATAACTTAATGAAAATAGCAATCTCTTAAAGTTTTAAATTTGAAACCTATTGTCATTTATTAGGCAAATTACAAACTGGCCAGTACTTTCAGCTTTCCTCTGTCTCAAAATCTGGTCATTTGAATAATAAAGAAACATAATAATGTAGAGCTTCACGATTGTTCTTGCTTCTTTTGTAAAAAAAAAAATACATTTGAAAATTGTCACACATGACGTCACACGGGTTTAACCGCACAAAAAAAAAGCCGGTTGCAAAATGTCGAGTGGATGCAAAATTTGTCCAAAAATAGAAAACTTAAATTTTACCGTACACTACGCTGCGCCAATGGCAGATGTCTTTGGCTAACAGCCATCATAAGAGCTGAATGGAGTGAGGACCTAATTAAAAATGTTCAACTCTGCAGTTCTCATTTTATACCAGGTAAGTTCATGTTATGCTGAATCATACACATTACTCGGTTTTGATTGCAGCAATGATTTCAGCAAAAACAGTTAAATATGGTTAATTAAACTGCAGACACTGAATGCTTAGAATGAAATGTAAAATGTACGTTCACATACCCTGCCCTACAGGTGCAGTTCGCTGTCGGAATGCAGTTGTTTTGCTTGTCGATGATTACCCAGGCCTTGTACAGTTCCGTCTTCTTTCCTTGTCTTTGGCTAGGCAGAACCTCGGTTTTTAGCACTACGTTATAATAAATATAACGTTAAATTATCTATATAAATTATTTTGAAACGCTTAAATGACAAAAAAAAGGCAAACTCTGCATGTACATTTTCCACCCTGGAGCTTTAATTCCAAGGACTTTTATACTGGAAAAAAGTCACGAGACAAGGAAGTGCATCGGGTCGTTTGTATTGACAAGCAGACGCTTCGCTAAAGAACCACATACTAAAATAAGCATAAAGCAACGATGATCAAGGCTATTCTCATTTTTAACAACCATGGGAAACCCCGGCTCATCAGATTCTACCAATACTTTGTAAGAAAGGCGCAACACCAATAAAACCGCAGTTAACAGTTACTCTCCGTCTTTACCATTGATACAATACGATGATTTATTATTAATATTGATTTATTAAACATTTCATAGTTAAACATACATATATTGTATTTGTCTAACGTTTTGTAGTAAGCAAAAAGGACTTACTTTCATTGTCACAGCTGCTTTCTGGAAATGTATTCCCTCATTAAGAATTTAAACATATTTAATGCAAGTATATGTATATTATATCGTCCACAAAACGGATAGTTGAGGTAAAGTTGGTTTTATTTTCGCACATCCGTTCATTTAACTGTTTCTATTATATAGGTAAAGTTGGTTTTATATTCGTTCATTTAGAAGTCTCTATTGTTTAATATTGTTTTGCCATGATACTTTGAATATTCGATCGGAATTAGCATGCAAGTATGACTTCAAAACAACACGAACGTTACCTAATTGACTGTGAACAATGTTGTACTTTGATAGTCATTGGCTGCTTATATGATTTCTTATTTAGAATTTGCAAAGAGTAAGAAAACTGTGACTCGAAAGTGGCTACAACTGGAACCCCCTACAAAATCTGAATGGTTGTATATCATACTTAATGTTCAAAATAAATTGAGGATGACTTTTTCTTTAAAACTACAAATGGACAAATACCTGCAATACTGGGAGAAATGGATTGTACTTATGCCTTTACACAGTGTAATCTGATTTCTATATGTATTTGATAATGTGACCTGTAAGGAAATATGGGACCAGTCAACAAGTTCCTATATGCTATTGTATTTTATTATTATTTTTTAAAAACCTATTATTTATTATTTGTATTTTTTCCTTGTTTCTTCCTAAAAAAAAGAGAAATAAAAATAAAGTATATAAAAAATAATTTGCAAAGAATACTTTTCTGAAATGATTTTAGTAAGGAGAATGTCTGAATATCCGAATATAAAACCAACTTTACCTCTGTGTCTCTATTTTGTTTACCACGCTGGTGTGAATATTGGGTCTGAACATTAGCATTAGCACTATTTCACTGACTCTGAACAATGCTGTACTTTGACAGTCATTGGCTGCTAATATGATTCCCCCCTTTAGAATTAGCAAATAATACTATTCTGAAATTATATTATTAAAGAGAAAGTCCAAATGCGCGAATATAAATCCAACTTTTCCTCAATTATTACCTAATCTAAATCTATATAAATCACATTGCGTTTTTAGTTAGTGCTAGTGTTACTTTTAAGCACATGTGTTTATCAATGTATAATGTATTCATAAGAAAAACCAGAATGAGCTACATTTAAATAAATTTAATATGTTCTTTTCACAGGCTGAAGACATGCAGCAGCAGATCATCAGGGAGACCTTTCATCTGGTATCCAAAAGAGATGATAATGTCTGCAATTTTCTGGAAGGCGGAAGGTGATGGAAAGGCTTTTGCATAATAATCTTGCACATGTCAATACTCAGGATTGTATGAAAGTCAATTACTGAAGTTTTGCTCCTCGTTTTTAGCTTGATCGGCGGCTCTGACTACAAGCTGATCTACAGACACTATGCCACTCTGTATTTTGTGTTTTGCGTGGACTCGTCAGAGAGCGAGCTGGGGATTCTTGATCTCATACAGGTGAACATACAGCTTATAGCCACAAGAGGGCATTTTATGATTTCATATTAGATCCAGGTTATATTGCATTTTTTAAAGCAGTGTTTTCCAACCCTGTTCCTGAAGGCACACCAACAGCAGAAATTTTCAACCTCTTCCTAATCAAACACGCCTGAATCAACTCGTCAGAACATGAGACTCCAAAACCTGAAGTTAATGGGTCAGATAAGAGACTTCCAAAATATGTACTGTTGGTGTGCCTCCAGGAACAGAGTTGGGAAATAAAGTGCCCCATTATGCTATTTTCAGATAGCATAATAGCGCATGTCTTTCGGCGCACAAAATGACTGATTCAGTGGTGTTTTTCTCAGGATTTGCAGGATTTGTTTTTCTTGAGTCATTAGGCTTTGACTATATTCACATCTTGTAAAACCTTTTTTTTTTATTTATTTATATGCAAGAAAAGGAAACAGAAGAAAAACAAAATGAGAAAAGTGCCTCTAATATGCTATTTTCAGATTATTTTTCAGCGTAAAATGACTGATTCAATGATGTTTTTCTCAGAATTTGCACTATTTCTTGAGTCGTTACAATATTCACATCTTGTAAAACCCTTTTTTATGTATTTATATGCAAGAGGAAACACAGAAGAAAAACTAAATGAGAAAAGTGCCTCTATTATGCTATTTTTTGTTTATTTTTCAGCGTAAAATGACTGATTCAATGGTGTTTTTCTCAGAATTTGCACTATTTCCTGAGTCAATACAATATTCACATCTTGTAAAATATTTTGATTTATTTATATGCAATAAGAGGAAACTGAGAAAAATAAAACGAGAAAAGCGCCCCTATTTTGCTATTTTCAGATTTCTTGCAGCATAAAATGACTGATTCAGTGGTGTTTTTCTAAGAATTTGCAGCATTTCTTTAGTTTTTAGGCTTTGAAAATATTTATATCATGTAAAACCATATTTTTATTTATTTATATGCAAAAAGAAACACTGAGAGAAAAAAGAGAAAAGTACCTCTATTATGCTATTTTTTTTATTTGTGGCAAAAAAAATTACTGATTCAATGGTGTTTTTCTCAGAATGTGCAGTATTTGTTGAGCCGTTAGGCTTTGACGATATTCACATCTTGTAAAACCTTGTTTTATATGCAAGAAAGAGAAAAACAACATGAGAAAATTGCCTCTTGTGCTATGTTCAGATTTCTTGCAGCATAAAATGACTGATTTATTGGTGTTTTTCTCAGAATTTGCAGCATTTCTTGAGTCGTTAGGCTTTGACAATATGCACATTGTAAAACATTTTTTTATTTATATGCAAGAAGAGGAAACACAGAAGAAAAACAAAATGAGAAAAGTGCCTCTGTTATGCTATTTTCAGATTATTTTTCAGTGTAAAATGACTGATTCAGTGGTGTTTTTCTCAGAATTTGCAGCATTTCTTCAGTTTTTATGCTTTGAAAACATTTACATCATGTAAAACCTTATTTTCATTTATTTATATAGAAAAGGAAACAGAATAAAAACTAAATGAGAAAAGTGCCCGTATTATTCTATTTTCACATTTTTTTGTAGTGTAAAATGACTTATTCAGTGGTGTTTTTCTCAGAAATAAGTTTTTCTTGAGTCGTTAGGCTTTGACAATATTCACATCTTGTAAATAAAACCTTATTTTATATGCAAAAAAAAAAAACTGAGAAAAAAAGTGCCTCTATTATGCTATTTTTTAAATTAATTTGTGGCATAAAATAACTGATTCAATAAGGTTTTTCTTAGAACTTGCAGCATTTCTTTAAATTTTGTGCTTTGAAAATATTTACATAATGTAAAACATTTTTATTTATTCATTTATATGCAAGAAAAGAAAACAGAAGACAAATAATATGAGAAAAGTGCCCCAATTATGCTATTTTCTGATTTCTTGCAGCATAAAATAACTGATTCAATAGATTTTTTTTCTCAGAATTTGCAGCATTTCTTTAGTTTTTATGCTTTGAAAACATTTACATCATGTAAAAACTTATTTTTTATTTATTTATATGCAAGAAAAAGAAAGACCAGAGAAAAGTAGAAAAGTGCCAAGTACTTACATGACTATTACAATGTAAAAATAGTTTATGAGGAGACTGCGGACATTAATAGCAACTCATAGAGGTTAAGTGAACACACACAGTCTGCTTCAATTGGGCTCTGGCTGAATGCGAGTTGTGATTAAAGCCACATCATTCAACAAATTTGTCCATAATCTGCTAAGAATGTGCAGCAATTGTGCAGAGTTTGCTTGATTTTGCAATAAATTCTGGGATTGCAGGATATCAAATATATTGTAAATACACTTAACTTAAAAAAGTACATGATTTTCCCATAAAAGCAGGAATTCCACATTAAATTAGTTATTTTGGGAAACAATAACTTATAACAATATATATATTATAACATTTAACATACATATTATAACATGGTTGTTTTGCGCACCTTTCACAGTTACACATTACACAAACCAATATCAAGAAAGCATGATGGGCCACTTTAATACATACCTTTGTTTTAGTGCAATCATTGATTGACAGAAATAATTAGTGTAAACTTTACCTTATTAAGGCTACCTAACCTTGTAATCATGCCAGCATAGCATTGTCATGCCGCATCATGATTCTTTATTAGCATTAGTAGTTGATTTGCTCCTTTATGATTTCTTATGTAATCTGAAATGTTACTGTTATGTTGGAAATCAGGGTGAAAGAGCATGTTGTTGTTCACACTTATGTATTTTTTCATTATAATAATACAGGTCTTTGTGGAAACCCTGGACAAATGCTTTGAGAATGTGTGCGAACTGGACTTAATCTTCCACATGGATAAGGTCAGTTTTGTTGTTATTGATTATTTTATAGAGAATTCTCAAATGTTTGACCATGTTTTGCATCTTAAACATGCCAATAAATTTCTATCAAGGTATAAATAATCGGGGTGATCATAATGCATAAGTTGAAATATAGGTTGGAATATCCTTTCTGATAATGGCCTGTTGGATTATGGCACCGTCATAAAATATATACACTGATAGAAGTGTACGCTACACTGCCTTTGTTGGTTATCTAATCAGAAATATTGTTTTATGAGTGGAAGGAATGACGTGGAAAATGATAACCAATGGCTTTTTTAAGGTAATTAGACACATATGTTTTCGAATACGCCACATGAAACATCTTTGTCATGTGTGTTTATGTGTATTTTTAGGGTTATGATAGAGTTGCCTACAAATTAAAATGACCTCATCATCATCTGTTGAGCACAAAAGAAGATATTTTGAAGAATGCTGGCACCCTTTGGCTTCACTGTAAAAACAACAACAACATTGGCTCAACTTAAAAATTAAAGATAACTTGATAATGACTTTTTTTAGTTGATTCAACTTAAATCTAGTCAACTAGAGTACTTGG
>CAIGQZ010035043.1:19473767-19494427 GCA_903798205.1 Danio tinwini | reverse complement strand
AATGCTTGTTCAAGCAAATAGTAAACAACAATGTGTGCAAATTTAGGCACAGACTTTTCCCTTCACTTTCTGTTTGGTTTATAAATGGCTTAACTATTATTAGTTTGTTCTGTTATTTGAGAACTAAGATACTTTTTTATTATCATAACATTCACATTACATGCCAGGGAGCAAGACAGACATGTATCTTTTAAACAGATTCATTATTATCAGATTCTTATTAGAAGATTCATAAATCAAAGACGTATAAATATTTGGATCTTCAAGAAAAATCTGAAAGAAAGGTTTAAGCGTACAAAATTTACACTTGTGTATAATATATTTAGCCAAAAACAATAAAATAATAAAAAAACATCTGGATGTTCACTTTGATGATAATATCTAAAATAACGGCTTTATTCAAAAACACATATTTCAACATAACATCAGGGATTATACCACAAAATATACCTCATATTCTCACAATTCCAAAAAAGGTGAGGTAGATCTTCAGTTTGGTGATCACAGGAGCAGCAATTTACATCAAAATCGTCAGAAATAAACCTATAGCAGCTACATATCATTTTATAAGACATGAGTTTTATTGTACATTAGAAATTTCTGAGGGAAGGTCCGTGCTCTTTTTCAATTATTGTTGCCAGAGTAGGACCAGGATCGAAAACCACTGATGTAAAGAATAACGAGTAAGCCTGTTAGTATCTTTTTTTTAAGTAGTACGTAAATAATTACCTCTAAATAATACACAAAAGTGGCTAATGAATTAGTACTGCTACTAAGACAGGTATTATTACTACATGAAAAGTCTCTTTTTTATTTACATTTTTTGATTAAACATTTACACAGAATATAAAGATATTTTGGATTGATGTTGAGAATTTTATTGCAAGGCAACTTAAAACAACTGTTAAATTGAGTTGGTCTGAGCATGGGCCGATTCTGACAGTATTATAACCTTGGATAAAAATATCACGGTTTCACTGTATTGTGATCACTGCTCTAAAACATATTCCTTATAAATGTCTAGATAAAAAACAAAAACTGTTTCCCTCTGTGAACAATATATTTTATTTTGAGAAATGTGTAAAATATTTTGGAGCAGTAAACATGTCAGGCTAAATAATTTAAATGAATCATTGACTTCTGCTGTCTTCATTAGTTTCAAAAACACAGATTTCTTTATAATTTAACACGACATCATTGGATATCTTTTCCGCTGGAGATGCTGTTGTCCTTAAAAAAAAGTAAAAAAATCATACACATTAGGAACAGTATAGCAGACAATTTTGGTGGTTTTAAAACCTTGATTTTTCCAAACGGCTGCATACCTTGAAAACGGTTAACGTCCCATCCCTAGTCTGATATAATAATATATGTGAATGATTACAATATAGAAAAGGGATACAACTTATATTATTCAACTAATGCTTTTAATAGGAAATGTAATGGGATTTTTTATTATTTCATTACTAAAGTTTTGCAATATGATATATAAATGTAAATAAAAAAAATCTCAAATCTCTAATATTATCTGTAAATTCAAGATTGACAAGTAAACTACCACTGTAATATTTATTTGCTTAATTTTGATTCAGTTTTATTCCTCTGGCTGTTTTGTATATTTTATGCTCTACTTGTATAATATGTACTGTTGGCATAGGGTGTGATTTGATTTTCTCGTTGTAATGTGTGTTCATATGCAGTTGTTTGTTTGTTTTTTGCTTCATTAACAAGAACCAGCATATACAGTATTATTATACAACAAAATCACTAATAGAGGTAAAGTTGGTTTTATATTTGGATATTCAGACATTCTTCTTAATAATATAATTTCAGAAAAGTATTCTTTGCTAATTATAAATAGGGAAATCATATTAGCAGCCAATGACTATCAAAATACAACATTGTTTACAGTCAATTAGATAGTGTTAATGTTGTTTTGAAGTCATACTTGCATGTTAATTCTGATCAAATATTCAAAGTAACATGGTAAACAGTATAGAGACTGCTAAATGAACGAATGTGTGAATATAAAACAAACTTTACTTCTATAAATCACTACACCGTCCTTAACAAGAAGGATTAAATGAGGAAAGAAATTAAGTAAAAGAAAGTAGAAGAAAGAGAGGAGAGGGTACATAATTATCAGATTACATACAATGTTTTATCAATTTTAGTTGTTAACAGAGGGTAATGGTGCACAAAATACATGTTTACAAACATTTTTATACAAAAACGTTAAGGGAGGAGCAGATATTAACTGTTTTTAGACTGAGAAATCACTTTAATGTACATTTTAATCTCTTTTTTTAGCATCATGAAGAGAGGTTGGCTTTTGGCAAACTTACATCTGTGTATGGGAAATTTACATAATAATAAAATAAATATTATGATAAAAACACATCTTTTAAAGAGCGATCCTTAACATAATATCCCAGAATCACATATTTATACGATTAGGAAAATGTTTTTTATATATATTATGAGCAATAAAACTTTCAACATTAATCCAGACATGTTTTGTATGTTGGCAAGACCAAAATAAATGAGAAATAGTTTCATTAAAGCTTTCACAAGTTCATATGCAGTTAAAGAAAGGTTTAAAGGTTTACTGTAAAATGGTTCCCACTGAAGAGCCACAATGCGGCGCTGCAGTAACTGTGCACTGCAAGGTTTTCGATGCGGAAGTGAAATATTCAGCCCTCGGAAGTTGTTTTGGTGACCGTCATAAGGGCAGACATTTTGGCCAAGGTAGACGAAGATTTTTATTATGATTGAAAAATATTACATTAAATAGACTACCCGCTGCAACAGTTTCTTTGTGTTTATACGCTTATATTTCAGCACAGTCATGTGGTGGCACGAGGTATTGCCAGGCTTAGCTATTATGACAGTTTGTCTGTACATTCCTGGCATTGCGACGGCTCAAATCCATAAGTTCACAAACGGTGGGAAGGTGAGTGAGCATGAACATGATGTTAAGATTCACTCAGGTTATTGAGAACAGCTAAAGGTTGCATTTGAAACGTATATTTATATATCCCCGTTGCGTTGAAGCATTTAGCACTGTTCTTGTGAACTTTAGGAAAAGCGGGTCGCACGGGCGCCATATCAGTGGTACCTTATGGAGAGAGACAGGAAACTTTCTGGATGCAATAAATATTACGTCTCCAAGGTATGAGCTTGTGTTAATCTGCATCATTACTGATTGTGTGTATGCATTAAAGCAGTCCACTTTAATTTACTTTTCTTTGTTTATTTTACAGGGACTTGAAAACATCAAGTGAAATGCCACAGCGATGAAACTGAAATGTACATTTTGTCCAGTCATATATTAAAATGTTGTCCTTAAATTATTCATTTGCTTGCTGTTGTCATGTTTGGCGTATTTTACAGCTAAATTGCACTGTTATGATACTCTCTTGTCATCACTGATTGAATATGAATGTCAACATTTGTTTATAAGTTTGTGTTACACGTTTATAGGTAATGGCTGATTTACTAGACTATGTACCTCAGTTACCTGACGTTTTAGTTCAGGGGTTCCCAAACTTTTTAGGTTGCGATCCCCAAAATTACAATGCCAATGACTCGCAACGCACAGTATTCTTTTAAGTGGTTACAAATGTATAACTACGGTTACACTATGGTGCACACATACCAATAGACCCAAGTCTATTATCCAAGTTCATCATTTAATTTTGGAGAACACCACCCGTGATTTTTGGAAATCGCCAAGCAATGCCCACTTTGGGAACCACTGTTTTAGTTGATAGTGTTTTGTTGGGGGGAAAATCTGTTTATCACTTACACTCTGTATTAAATAAATCACCCTTCTACGTTAATCAGTATTCTTAAAGTTAAAAATGGCATTTTAAATGTTTTGTTCAGTGCAAGAAAATTGATATCAGCGTTTCATTTTCCCATACAAACATCTACAAGTCAAGATGGATTTACTTAGGCTGCAAAAATAAGACAAAAAAATATAAGATTGAGAAATTGTGCACATTTAAGTTTAATTTACAGAAATAAATATCTTTAGTGCCGTGTAAAAATTAATTTCCATAGATTAATTCCTTAATTTGTTTTATAATAACCTCACTTCACTTTAAACAGATTTGACATACAAGAGTTGTCCATATTTTTTGCTTCTCGCCTGTCTTGATTTAGGAATCTTTAAACATTAGTGCTCAAAATCAAGAAGAAATCGACACTCAAGTTGTACTTTAATCTTAATTTGCATCACAATATTTGAGCTTTTATTCTCATTAAATAAAAAAATTGACATTAGTATAAAAAAGCTTTTCAAAAATTAAAATGACTTTGAATTACAAACACAGCAATGTATACACATAAATTGTCTATAAAATGTACAAAAATAATTCAATAATTAAAAAAAATCTACAGAAAGATTTAAAGTATACAGTAAGTGCATAGAGGAGTTGTGATATTTATATGATTAAAAAGGATGCATAGAATCCTTTGACAGCTTCAACTGGGTTCTCAGCAGACATAATAGACAGTAATCCAGTCAAGAAAGGCTGTTATTTGGTTAAGAAAATCATGAGCACTTCTTGCATCCATTTAGTAGTGGAGTGGAGAAAACCGAGATGACAATCAAGAAGTATGCGGACATTACTTATTTTTATTATAAACCATAATGCTTTTGTCATGACTCTTACTGTCACAGAATTGTGATTGCCAGGCCTGGGAAAGTCAAATTTATTGAGTGAGAAACAGTAACAAAAGAAGAAGCAGCAAGCCCAATTCACTCGACTCACTGTCAGGCAAAAAGAGGACAGATTATTTCTGGCAAGATACTGTGTGCGTATGATGGACACGTCATTATCCCATGAGGCCACTGCAAAAAACTGAAGGGTAATAAAGCAACACAACTAACACAGTTTACATGGCAGTGCCATCATGGTGAATGTAGTGGGCCCGCATAATAATATGTTCACCTTATTTTTAATGTGGAAGTCATTTTCTGTGAATCTGAAAGTGTACACTGTAAAAAATGCTAGGTTGCTAGCTAGTGTTTTTCAGCCAACGAAAAACTTCCAGTGAAAGCTTAATGTAACTATTTTCAATTTCAAAAGGCTCCTTTAACAGCATTGATGTTGTAATGTAAGTACAATACATTCAGTTAAATAGACTTAAGCGTAAAACGAGATGAAAGATTGTGTAACCACTAGCGCCGTCAAGATCAGCAAGCAAGTGCAGAAACTCCATTAAAAATACTGGGGTTAAATAAACTGTTATATTTAAAAAATAAAAATTAATTAAATGCATGGCTTCTTGTCTGGTCTGAGACCCATGTTATATTGTAAATCTATCAGGCAGTGAAGATCACAGATTTTTTTTAAAGAAATCAGATCCTAAAGTGGCAATTTTATAATGGAAAGACAGTTCACCGGAGGCACTGAGGCTGAAATTAAAAGTCTGTGTTTATATACCCCATTCCTTCATGTTGTCCCAACACAAATCGATTAAGTTAACCTAATTAAATTTAAGTGACTTAAACAAGTTGTCCCCCCCAAAAAAACTTAAGAATAGTGTTGTTTCAACTCAATTTTTAATAAGTAGTTTGAATTTAAGTGCAGTAAACTTTTGGGTTGGAAAAACTTGAAAAAGTTTGCAGTATCAAACAGAGAAACACTCAAAAAATGATGTTTGCTGCTTGTTCAAACTACTTATTTAAAATGAGCTAAAACAACACAATTCATTTTTTTTGGGGACAACTTCATTGTTTTATGTTCAATACATGTACATTTGTAAAAACTATTTATTTCTTTATGTTGTCCCAACACAAATTATGTGGAACTCAGCAGTTTTTACAATGCAAAAAGCGATTACTAAAAAACAGTAAACCCTTTGCCTTAAAAAAGTCAAGTCAAGTTTACTTACTTTTTTGTTTTAACTAAAAGCTGTTAAGTTCACTTCATTTTTAGAATTATACACGCAGTTCACTCAATAGTTTGAAGGCAATGAGATTCCTTACTTTTTCAACTAATGGCTTTTTACAGTGTACAGTGCAAGCCATTCAGTACAAGTAAAAAATAATAATAAACCGAAGCAAATGACACCAGACACAAGAAAATTACAAAGGGCAATGCTTACAGTGGATCACATGACCTATTCATTTATTTCAACGCAGAACACACATTCCATAAATTGTATTGCAGTGGTTTTTGAATCGAGTTTAACTGACCACTGTTTATTATTTCTGATTTTAAAATGTACATGTTAGTTTAGGCCTCTCACTCTGTATTATACACTTATACTCGTTAAAGTAAAAATCGGTGTCTTATCCAACTTTTGCGCTGTCTTTATTTTAAAAAAGAAAAACAAGAACGAAACAGACTGAAAATCGAATTCTGTGGGACTGCCTACTTCTCGTCTTTGCCTTTGGTTTTTCGGTAAACCATTTCCCTAAAGCTGGACAGGATTTTGCTCTCCCTCTTCCTCCTTTCCTCCTGGTTAAAGGATGCAAGTGCTCTTTTCTCGTCAGCACTGTAGATCTGGTTTTCCTTTCTCAGACGCACAGCCTCCATACGCCGATGTCTGACGACATAAAGAAAAAACATTTTAAAACACAAATGATATTGATTTATAGTCCATGTGGCTGGAAGCACATAAAACATATCACAAAGTAACTGGCGGTAGGGATGGGCAACATGGACTTAAAATTATATAACAATATTTTCTGGTATTTGTTGTAATATAAATTATCATCAAAATTATTGTTATGCATCCACTGTGAGATGTCCAGGTAAAGGTCCAGGAAACTTGGGTATTTTATACACATTAAAGTATATTTATAGTGTAATGCTAATTGATCTAGCCTTTACCATTAAAAATAGCACAATTTTTATCTTTATTCTGTGATATATCTGGTCCTATTTTTTTTATTATTTTAACTGGTATTATGAGGTAAATTTAGAGTGAAAGCATGTCAGCAAGTCTTTGTAAACTGGCTCAAGCATGCAAAACTATTACACTTGTACTACTGCAATAGTAAATAATTTAACAGGTCAATTATAGGTCTTGGACGGCACGGTGGCTCATTGGTTAGCACTGTCACCTCACAGAAAAGGAGGTCACTGGTTCGAGTTCCGGCTGGACCAGTGTGCATTTCTGTGTGGAGTTTGTATGTTCTCCCCGTGTTTGCGTGGGTTTTCTTCGGGTGCTCCGGTTTTCCCCACTTTCCAAAGACATTCGGTGTAAGTGAATTAGATAAAATTGGCAGTAGTGAATGAATGTGTGTTTCTCAGTAATGGGTTGTGGTGGACAGGCATCCGTTGCTTCAAACACATTCTGGAATAGTTGGTAGTTCATTCCACTGTGGCGACCCCTGACAAATAAGGGACTAAGCCGAAGGAAAATGAATGAATGAATTATAAGTTTTATTGTCATTACGATAATTAAAAAAACTTTTTTATCATGGGGTGAATTTTTACTGCTGTATTGCAAGACAATAAAATTTCACCCATCCCTAATTGGCAGTTCATTCCTCAGTGGTGACCCCTGACAAATCAGGGACTAAGCCAAAGCAAGCGAATAAGTGAGTGAGTTTATGTCCAAAAGCTATATAATAATACCTGCTTCCACTCATGACATAGCCAGACTTCTCAAACTCCGCAATCTCATTACTGGTCAAGCCGATTTCTCCTCTTCTTGGGATACGTTTTCCTGCTTTGACGAACTCTGCCATGGCGGCACCTTCACCTGGCAATAAAGCGTGGCCAAAACTACGGAAAACACAACAGAAAGTTGCAACACTCCAGGGATATCAATTTGAATGATATTGAAACATAAAGAAAGAAGCCTCATGTTCTCACTCTAAAGGTTTATCATCTTGGGACAGGTGAGTGAGCGGAGCGTCAGGACCAACCACATGTTCTCCAACACAAGTTTTCTCCACCCAGGAGATTTCATTGGCATCCTCTTCTTCCTCCTCTGAATGTTCGCTGCTAGAGCTACTGGACTCCTTCTGATTTTTCTTTGCCTTCTTCTTCTTTGACTTCTTTCTGCAGAACAAAATCATGCCGTTGCATTAAACAACTCAATCTTTGACGATTCAATATACAATTAATATGGAGTGCCTATAAAAAATCATCATACACTGTGAAAATCTATACCTTTACTCATATTTCACCATGCTTTCAAAAGATCTTTGGGGTAAACTTGTAGAAAGGCACAGGTTAGGAGAAGGCTACAAAAAACATTTAAAAAGCTAGAAAAGATATTTGTAATGTGATTTGATTTTAGACTAATAAAATGTCTAAAATCATTTTTATGACAAAGTCATCACTTCAAAGGGGTATGATGATTTTCTATAGGCACTGTGGATTACAAACACGATACTTACTTTTTATTTTTCTTCTTTCTTTTCTTCTTCTTCATCTCTTCTGCAAAAAGAAAAGCTGTTATAGAATCATACAGATAATCGTAATATACAATCATACATATTTAAGAATGATAATGCTTGAAAGCTTGTATTTTTACCACAGAAAAAAAATAAAAACTTTTTTTTTTTTGATTTAGTAGAATATTTAAGATTTTTTTGCTGATAATGTGATTAATAAAATGCAAGTCACTGCATCATGCTTCATAAGACCTCACATTTTTGTCGGCAGCTATATGTATTAATTCTGTGTTGCCAATAGTTTTTTTTTCAGACTCTCAATGTGCTGCTCAATCTCCAAGGACAACAGTTTCAGCAAAAAATATCATTATAAAAACATACTCTGGACCACATAATCAGCCTCATGTTGCAGGGATATTTTGTGGGAATAGCCTAAATAGATTTTTATTTGATTGCAATAATCATCAGAATATTATGCAAAGATCATCTTCCATTGAGACGTTGTTGTAAACTTCTGTATTACTTCTGTGAATATATCAAATCAGAATTTTTGTTTAGTAATATGTACTGCTAAAAACTTATGCATCTCGGACAAATATTCCCATCAAACCATGCATCAATGGAAAGCTTATTTATTCCAATCATTTACTTGTAATTTTGAGTTTATATTTTGCAGATCTTTCAAGTTCAACTTTTTTCTTAGAATTGCACGTGAAAGATTTTGATGTATAAGATTGCGAGATAAAAAAAGCCACAACTGCTATAATTTACCCCCACTGGTAAAAACAGGCTTTCATAGAATAAACAATAAATAAATGTAAAAAATGAAAAATTGTCAAACCTTCAGAATCACTTTCTGACTCGCTGTCTTCCGACTGCTTCCTGTTTTTCCTCTTCTTGGACTTCTTCTTCTTCTTCTTTTTCTTTTTTTTCTTTTCTTCTGTGAAGATGATAGCAACCATTTATAATGTTTATTAAAAACCTTCAATTTCATGTTCAATTTCAAAATGCTATAACAAAAAAGCACTTAAAGAATCATTTACCCTCTGAACTTGAATCAGAGCTGCTGTTCTTCACGTCCTCTTCTACAGGAGTGTGTTCATCTGAACTATTACAAGACAGCAGAAAAAAACATTTAAAAGTATTATGCATATATTACTGTAAGCAGGGTCAATTCTTACTATCCGCTTGTTAAGTGTGACGTTACGCCAAGCGGCTTCCGGGTCCAAGCGCTCTATCAAACTGTATGGGGAGACTCATGAAATAGTAATAATAAACGTTTACAAAGCGATGAAATACTTTCCAAAATCACCATCGCAATATATATGACCATGCCTAATATCCCATGGCCAGAAAGTGATGAATTTATTTATAAATTGTTCAAGTTTTGGTATTTGTGATGCAGCAGGCCCAGAGACTCTTGTGTACTCTATGATTTGATATCAAATTCACTTTAATGTGTGATATTAATAAAAAGTGACCATAAACCAATATTTTCTCAATTCAAAGGAGTTTCGACTTGGACCCTGAAACAGTATTACATACGTCACCAACACGTCACCACTTAACAAGCGGATTGTGTTTGACAAGTTAAACAGTTGAAAGAACAAAATAGTAAATTCTTGATAAACATTCTTCTTCACTAACAAAACCTGAACTTGCTTTAATAGGAAAAACCACTGTATTTATTTTCTCATAGATAGTAAATAACTAAAGCCTCAAACAGATGTGTGTGAAATCGATCGTATTCTAGGAAGTAACTATAAAAATTATTTGGAGGCTGGCCATTCACTCAGGTGTTTCCACAACTATTAAACAAACTTTTGAGATTGGGGATTGGTTGATTGGTTTGTCGTCCAATCACATCATCTACCTTCAAATGTGTTTCCATCGTAGAATATACAATGCATTTGAGCACACAAAATTGTTATGCTCATCATACAGCACTTTATAATGTAGTATCCTAAAATATGTACAATATAGGTGGATGTAAACTTTTCTACTGCATTGTTGTGAATATGTACTCACTCAGGTTCTCTGACTCTTGGAGAATATCCCCAAACCTCAGGACATCCGATTTCACCAATTCTCTCTCGTTCCTGCAGACGCCTTGATAAAGAAAAACGGAAGTCACACTACAACATACATCACATTTAACCTCTAACTGACACCATGTATGTTTAATTTTTTTTTGGTCTAAGTTGTTTTTTCAAACCATATCATATACAATTTTCAATGGTGAAGTTGTGAACCGAAAAGTGGTGTGACAGTTAAGGCAATAGTTCACTGCCAAATGATAATTCTGTCATCATTTACTCATCTTCATCTTGTTGAAACCTGTTAAGAGTTTCTTTTGTTAAAAACAAAAATAGTATACTGATGAATGCTGGACAAAAATGCCCATTCACTTCCATAGAACAACCTTTGTTCATATTATGGATGTGAATGGCTGCATTTTTGCTAACTTTCTTCATAATATCTTGTTTTGTGTTCAACAGAAGAAAGACATTTATAAAACATAATCAATAAAAAATAATGTCAATAAATGGTGAGGACATTTTTAAACATCCTTTGGAACTTTTCCTGCTATTAACATTTACTCTTAAAAGAAGTATAATGGGAGTCTGTGTCTGACCTCGCGATGAAGGCTTCTTGTCTCTGTCGTTGAGCGTCGTCTCTTTTCTCGTAGTAATCGGAGAATCCGTGATCTCTGTCCGACCAGTTCTGTCGGTCCCTCTCCCTTGACCTCGAGCGACTGCGGGAATACGCCATTCGGAAGCGGTTTCTGCTGCGGTCTTTGTCGCCGTGTCGTGATTTGTGCTCGTCTTCATGGTTGTGTCTGTGGTTCTTCAGTCCTCGGTCTGGGGATCGGCTGCTGGAGCGGCTGTGCCTGCGTCTTCTCGGGCTCACCGAGCCTGAATGCTTCACGTCTAGCTCAGGCATTACTATATTATAACGACGTCTTCGATTCACTTATTTTGTTAGGTTAAAAAGCGACGTATTTGTTACGTTTTGCTAGTCATGTCGCAGTTCACCAAGAACAAGCCAAGCTAATCTAACGTTAGCTAGATAAACATGTTAGCAAATAGCGGCTCTGAATCAATTTTAGTACTGCGAAGAAATTATTATTTATGTAAATTATGACACTCACCGAGAAACCTACAAACAACTTAAACGCAAAACATGCACACTAGCAACGCTGAATCCAACTTTAGTCTGCTTGTGTTTACGTTTCCGACATATCCGCTACGCTAAATACTTCTAATGTGACGTACATCTCATTGGAGTGAAACGCGCTCAATATCGACCCCAGGAGACCTGGAGGACCTTTTTTTATTTCAAAATGGCACTTCAGTCTTTTTTTATTAACAAATACAGAATTATACAGTAATATACAAAATATATACCAGAGTGTACATAAAACAACATTCAGTAATTAAAAATCTTATATTGCTTAAGAATATAAGTCTTCTTTGCTTTTTTATAATGTTCTTCAAACTTGTGCAGTAATCCATAGTCTCTTAAAGGAAATGAACAAAAGTTGGCTTTGATCCTGTCCATTTTTTATGTATTTTATGACGATTTTCCAAAATAATAAAAAATCGTACAAGGAAGGTAAATTTGTTGCATGTATTGACATAATAAATGCAAATATCAAATTTTTGTAACTTGAATACAACATTTGTTTCCATCGAAAAAAATGTTTCCATTTCCACCCAGAAAATCCTTGTATATATATACAATCACAAAACATATGGACAATAGATTACTTTTCCATGCAACAAAAATCACATAGGAATAATTAATATCCATATTAAATCTCTCTAAAACCTCTTTAGCTGGATATATACAATGTACAATTTTAAATGCAACTTCTTTTACTTTGTTATTTATACAATAGATTTCATAAGAACGCAAAGCTTTTTTCCCATTATATTTCTGGATACAATGGTCCATTTTAAGTTATTTTATATAACTGTATTACATGTTATACACTTCAGTCTTTTTAGGGAGTGCCTTTTGAATATGAATACAAATTTGTGAAAACTGCATTTTTTAGTTAGGAAACAAAATCCCTCAAAGTTTTTTTTTTTAATTACACAGTTTATTGATGTTTTAAAACATTTTAAAGTTATATAAAATGTTAACAATTCATATTTGGACGATTTTAGACCCAGGTATGTAAGGAGCATGTTAATTATTTATATTTTTTTTATATATTAATTATATATGTCCATAACACAGCAACTGTTTGAAAAATCAGATATACTTTGTAGATAAGACATATTGCACCAGATACATTCGATTAAATCCAAACACAAACAGTTAATTCCAAACAACTAATGATTTTGTATCTTTAACCCTTGTGCACTGTTCCAATGTACTACTCTTATGTTGTGCTCGTGATGAAAACATCCACTGAATTAAACTGCTGTAAAATGCATCAGGTACTATTTATTTTTTTTATAATTTCACATAAATCTGTTAATCAACCTCAGTCCTGATCAAAACTACTAAATTGCTTAGACAATTACAGGATTTTAACTCTTTAATTGCCAAATTCATAATAGATGTCACTGATTTGGTGACAAAATTATTATATGTATTTTAAGTATTTTCTATATAAAAGTATTTGTGGACTGGATTTTAAAAAACTTTTTATCAGTCTTGGACATGTGAACGATTAGGAACAACGTTGGCTTTTTGATGCATAGTTAGATTTGATTTTTTTTCTCCCTAATTCACTGTTGGTGGCTGTTTTTGACACATTGACTTCCATTATAACCATTTGATGGTGCATAAATACATGGTCTTTGTTTTTATTTACTCCATGTAGTTCTGAGAGCTGAGATGCATAAGTAAGTCACACTCACTCGCAAAGGTCACACTCACAGACACACATACACACAATTTATTTTTCTGTTTTACCGCATATAAAATAGAGAAAGTATTTTTTTTGCACAGGTCTATCTAATATGTTAATGGTGCCAACAGGGAAAACCACCAACAATCAAAAATGCATGATTATATGGTGTCGGTCTGCAATAAAAAAAAAATGTGATTATAATAGAAGATAATGGGGCAAAAACATCTACCAACCGTAAATTAGAGAGTAAAATTAAAATCAATCAAAAACAATGCATCAAAGGCAATATTGTTTAAAAGACTTTGATAAAAGGTAAAGAAAAAAAAACAGTCCAAAATTACTTTTTACATTGAAAATATGACGTTTTGTGTGCTTTTTTTTGTACCAAACCAGTGACATCATTGTAAATTTGGTGATTACTGAGTTAAAATACAGTAATTGTTTAAGTGATTTAGTAGTTTTGATCAGGAATAAGGTTTTTTTAAGAGATTAATGCAAAAAGTTTTTGAAAAGAACATTTATCTGATGCATTTTTACAGCAGTTTAATTCAGTGGATGTTTTCATCCCGAACATAACAAAAGGGTAGTCAATTTGTCTAGAGTGTACCATTAAGTTCTTTAAAAAATTTCAAAGCATGTTTTTTTAAATATGTGTCAAAATAAAATTTATCACCAAAAATCATTCTGCCAGCTGAAACAGAAAAAGTTATGGCCAAATTAAGACACAAAATCACCCCAAAGTGGATAAAAACATCCCCAACAGTACACAAGAGTTAATAAGTAACATATAATAATTGATAAGGGCTGAAAGTGAAAAAGTCCTTATGCTTAAATGTGTTTCATTATGAAACAGATTTATTTTACAGATAAAATAGTAAATAAATAAAGTATGTGTTGTTAAATTGTTAAAACATGCTTGGGAAAATCAGAATATCACCAATAATTATGCACGAAATGCATATGTTGAATTTGTCAGTTTTTGAAAAGTTAATTATTGCAGCAATGTAAAACTCATTTAACTTTTCAAATGAATTTCTGTTTTTTTTCTAATAAAATTCTAATTAAAAAAACGTTATTATAGCACTGCATTATGTATATGTTCTCCCCAAGCATATATTCATACTTCATCTACAGCACATTCATCTAAGATACATGCATCTAAGTACATTTTCATTAGTCTCTTTTTTATTTCTATTATTATAATTGCTGAACATTTCCAATTAAATGCATAATAGATCTTACAATAGGACATTCACATTTTACCATAAAATATGTAAGTAAAAAGTATTAAAAAAATCAAACAAACAAACAAAGAACAAGAGTGGGTATGGTAACAATTACCATAGATAAGGGGAGTTAAGTTTTTGGACTGGAGTAAGTTATATTTACAGTTCTGGTTGCTTTAAGAGTCATTTAAGAGTTTCAAAATAAATGTTTGAATCAGCCCTGAAATTGGAGATATTAGGCTTCCTCTCTGACCATTTACACTTGTGTAGGCCTATATGAAACTTGCTTAATAATATCAAAAGATTTAACACAAACAGGAGATTCTTATCTATATCTCTTTTATATAGGCCTATATATATAAAATAGGCTATGGCATCACTTTCTTTATATTAATTCTATGACCTCTCAGTATATTAAATAGACCTTTAACATCAAACCAGAAACATTTAACATACATACATTTTCATTAGGCTCATTATCATTCCTCACACGTCCGTCAGACTGTCTTGCGCGCCACCGGTCGGCTGACTGAGGCGCGTGCCCGAGACTCACACAAGGAACTCGAGCTCGTTGTTTTCTCCACGGCAACAGACTCACGTTATCTCTGCTGATATTGTTCCTCAGTGAAGCGACTTGTGGATTTGAACGGGTCGCTCTGCAGGTATACGATTTAAGGCATGTATTTTTATTCATGAGAGAGATTAAAACTTTAATTCAGATTTTTTTAGCTCACATACGCGTTGCGGCGCATCACATAACCAGATAGGCCGCGCGCTGCCGCCAAACCAGGAAGGAGAGTTGAATTGAGCCATTTGTTTTTGTTTTCACTTTGACCGCTGTCCACCACTTCACACTGTTATCGCGCCAGTTTCACCGGATTAATATTTTATTTAGACACGTCAAACGAGTCCTAACACTAGTTTAATGTCACTTTTCAAGCCGCATGTGTCTATATGCATGTCTTTTGTTGCTGTACAATTAGCCAGCTAGCGTGCATATGCAGATGCTATAAAGTGTGTTGCTGTGAATTGTGAAGAAAGGAAGAAAATATTGATAGAATGTTTTTAACCACTTAAGAGGAAATTATAATACAAAATAATAAAAAATGCGTTATTTTTTCATTGCTAGACAGTAAAATATATCTGAGCAGATCTCTTTCATAATTGAAAGCAGTATGGGTGTTTACTGTTTTAAAACTGTATTTTGCGGTGTAACCTTACTTCTTACACATGTTCTCTGTAGATACTAGTGCTATAACAAAAAAAAAAACATAATCACATGCTAGTTCTCATCCTGACGCTAGCCATTTAGTAAGTACATTTAGTTTATTAGGTACTCACACCATAAAAATGTAGTCTTATTTTTAATGTAAATGTTTAAACTAGGCATATCAGATTTTCTTATTATGAGAAATTCACTAAGAATCTATGAATTAAAATTAATAATTGCTTTACAAGTAGCTTTCATCATCAATTTAGTTTAATGTACAACTGGAGTGTTAACAAGTGACAGGCCTATAAAGACTATTCCGTCAATATCATGGACATGTTGCAGGCCAGATTGACGTGATTTACATGTTTATATTTGCAACTAAAAGCCTAGACTTTAAGCATTTGGCGCTGTGATAATAATACAACAATCTTATGCTCTTTAAATGCATTCTGGAAATGTAAGTAATAATTCATAATACAGTGCTTCCCACAGGTTTGAAATATACTGGTGGTGGCAGCTGGATTGAAACACACATTTTACCCACAGCAGAAATAGTCAACTACATATAACAATCAGAAAAATAATGTCATTTTTAACTATATTTTTATTTATTATTACACTGTTATGCACATTTTCTTTTAAATTGGTTGAAGTTATTTTTAAAAGGCTGTTGAAATAAAAGAACATTATTAAATTAATAAAATATACAGCAAATGAGAAATAAACAACAGAAAATAGAATAAAAAAAACAATATGGCTAAAAATTATAAGAATTACAAGAATAAAAAGTGCAGATTATTTAAATGAGGCAAACTAGTTGATTAATCATGATTAATGGTGTACAAATATGTTACAGCTAGTATAGATGTCATTTTGTTCTCCCGAGTATATAGTAAAGTTTATCTGAGGCGTTTATTAAATAATTCATCATTTAATGTTTGTCTCACAGCTGTGCGTGCGCAATCAGCTGTGAAATGGTAATGCAAAAATAAAACTACTAACGGCAACTTTAGAAAGCAAAAGCCAGGCAGATACATGCTGAGCAGCGAAAGATGATTTTCCACTGGTTAATAGATCGCGAATGTTTGGCTTTCTTGGGAGGATACGAAAAAGTGTCAACAGATGATAATAATAGTATTATTCATGTGTCACCACAAAATATACTTGGGCAGCCATTAATATATCTGGGCGGCCTGCCCGAGTATAGTCTATGTGTCGGAAGTAGGGTTGCACGGTTTTCCGGTACTATAGTAGTATCGCAATACTATGGCTGCAAAATACTGGCGGTGCCACTGTAGTTTGTAAACGGTAGTATCGTCATTAATGGTCTATCTACAACGCATAATATTACATGTGGAAAAGTCACTAAATGCTCACAGGTTTGTGCAACAATAGATCATTTTATTTTTATAGTCTGTTGAGCCATTTAAGGTTGCAAAACTGTGTACAATTCGTGCCTTTCATGGTAGCCTATTGCACGTTTTCTAATGCTTTAGTTCGAACGCACATCTGAATCAGTTTATTTCTGTTCCTGTTAATATGATTTAGTAGCTACAACAACTGCGACAATCTCTTAAAAAGTACGACTCACAAAGTGAAGTTTTGAATTACTTTGGATTGTTTCCTGATAAGACTGAAAAAAAAACTGATGAAAAACCCCAAATAGCAACAGGAAACATTGAAACAATTTTTGACCACTTCGTATAGCCTAATTTTGTTGGAAAAATGCTCTTTTCTGACAAATTTCATTCGGTATAATTTGTATCTGTATTTTAATGTATTTTTAGTTGGTCAGTTATCTACAAAATAAACAAAAAGAATGAATAAATGTTAGGTGAAGTAAGGCGCAAATAATACCTTTTGGCCTTTAGGGAATTATGAATTAAATTCAAGTATTATAACATAAAATATAGTATTTCTGACAAACTTCTTTATAATTTGAGTTATGAATTACAGTATTGGAATACTTTAGCTGGTATAGTATCGTAAGATTAATTAATGGTATCGCGACAACCGTAGTGGGAAGCACTGTAAAATGAACAATAATATTTTGCCCATGGATGTATTGTTGTTGTATCGAATATGAAGTCAAATGAAAGTACATTATACTTAATTATACTATTCTTCCCCCCACAGGCATGTCGAAACTGAAGCTAATATCAGTAGTGGACACTCAGTATCCAGCATCACTGTTAAAGAACATCAACGATGAGCGGCACAACGGTTTATTCTGTGACGTCACCATAGTCGTGCAAGACCGCAAGTTCAGGGCACACAAATGTGTCCTGTCTGCCTCTAGCACCTATTTCCGACAACTGTTTTCCGTCGCTGGAAAAGTTGTAGAGCTGAACTTTTTAAAGGCAGACATATTTGACATGGTCCTGAATTACATTTACACTTCCCAAATGTTCAGAGTTCGATCGGACAGACTTGAAGACCTTATTAATGCTGGTCAAATACTGGGTGTGACGTTTATAGCTAATTTAGCGATCCCACTCGCACAAGTCAAGGGATTACCCGGCCTGTCCAAAGACGGCGACAACAACATTGTCAGCTCTCCAGAGAAACCTGAGGATGGAGGAGAGAATATGCCCATCATTACTGAGACCTTCTCACTGTCTGCCGAGGAGTTCAACATGACGGGGGCTAATACAGAAAAAGTGGACTCAGACAGTGATGATGTTCTTTTTGTGTCAAAAACTGAAGCCCCGCAAGCTCAAAAGACTAAAATTTCAGATGTTCATAAAAACATTGAAGGAGTACCAGAAGCAAAAAAGCAGAAAGTCACAAACGAGGAAGGAGTCGCCTCTAAAAACTCAATGCCCCAACAAAAGAAATCTTCAGAAAGAAACACATCACTCCAAAATAACCTTGATCCAGACGTCGTGATCCTCTCAAGTTCTGAAAGCAGTAGCAGTATTCTCACTTCACCAGTAGGAACAGGCTCAAACAGCAATCCCAACCCCCCAGCCTGTCCGGACAGCCTCCCTCCAGATCCTCAAAACACCTCCCTGCCTTCAGACAACATTGAAGTCCTTGGTGTCCAAAAGAAAAAGGTCCTGCTAGAGCACTCGCCCGATCATCCTGGGAAGATCACACTGTCGGATGTAAGGTCATCATGTAGTAGCAATAACGGACCAACTAACGTAGTCCCAGCACTTTCAGTGAAGAAGACAATAACATTAGACAAAGCCTCGGAAATTGATTCTCTATCGCCGGGTTGTAAAGTGTATGCCAACATAGGTGAAAACACCTACGACATCGTTCCTGTCAAAGACGATCCCGGGGAGGGGGCAGCTCCTGGTTGCAAGTCCCAAACACAACATGACTCTCCCAACACAGCCAGTCTCTCACCAAAAGCAAAGAAGAAATTCAAGCCAGATCAGGAGGATCACTATGAACTTATCATGGACGGAAAGACCTTTTACGTGTGCATTGTTTGCAAACGCCCGTACGTGTGCCTGACGAGCCTTAGGCGGCACTTTAACACTCACTCTTGGGAGCGAAAGTATCCGTGCCATTACTGCAACAAGGTGTTCGCCCTGGCTGAGTACAGAACCAAACACGAAATCAGTCACACGGGTGAAAGACGGTACCAGTGTTTACTGTGCAACGAGATGTTTCTCAATTATCAGATTTTGTCCACCCACTGCAAGCAAGCGCACAACCAAGACCCTTCGGGGAGGAAAGAGAAAGACGACTCGGCCAACAACTTGTATCGGCTGCTGCCTTGTAAAACGCTACAGTTCAAACCCTATTCGTTTGTTTCCGACGAGTCAGGGGGAAGCCCGGTGATTAGTGAAGATGGGACGATCCAATACGTGAACTCGGAAAAGGAGCACTTTACCAACCAGCCACTTCCATCTAACCAAAGCAAAGCACTGAACTGGGATGACATCTTTGTAGAATCGGAAGGACAAAATGCTCACTCTGGTCCACCTCCCCAGCCTGTCGACCAAATAAATGCCCCGGCCAGGAATGAATTTGAGTTTGTTATACCAGAGACATACTGAAAACACTTGTTCAGCGCTCTGGCTCAGGTGCCTTCTTCATTTCTTTGTGTTTTATTTAAAAGGCAGGTTGTTGTTGCTCTTCCGTGGAAGCCTGTTTCTGTTGCGGGATAAACTAATGATGATGTGACTTTTTCTGACAATTTTCATTTACAATTATAAGTTTGTTTTTGATCATATAGAATTTTTGTTTATCTCAAAAGTCTCAATTTCTGAGGGAGAAGAATAGCAAAAAAATATCTCAGAAATGCAGGAAATATTTTGTATCTCACAATTCTGACTTTTTTTACAAGGCTTATGACTTTTTTGTTGAAATTAAGAATTTAGTTATTGATGGCAATTGCAAGTCTATATCTCTTTATTTCAATACAAAATCACAATTCTGATGAGAAAAAGTCACAATGAGTCAAGAAAATTTCTTTCTCAACATTTTGCCTTTTTTCCTCAGAACTGGGTTAGAATTGCAACCAATTTGTACATACTTCCCTGAATTGTAAGATTATATCTTGAATGAACATAAACTTTGTGATGAAGACTCACATTTCTGATGGGAAAAAAGTGAATTGCAAGATAAAAAGTTATATCTTGACTTTTGATAGAAACTGAACTCTTTCTCAGAAGTAGGACTTTTATTTCTCACAATTGTGAGTTTGTATTTCTCAATTCTTATATAAATCCAGAATGTGATATATGAGCAATATCACACTCGTAGCAGTGCGATATGGCTTTATAGCAGCACTGGTGGAAGGTGTGTGTTGGCTTAAGGCTGCAGGCAGAGTGCCTTAGAGTCCCACCAGTGCTGATATATAGCCATATTGCACTGCTGCGAGTGTGATATTGCATTTATAGTCTCACCAGTGCTGATATATAGCCATATTGCACTGCTACGAGTGTGATATTGCATTTATAGTTCCGCCAGTGCTGATATATAACCATATCGCACTGCTACGAGTGTGATATTGCATTTATAGTCCCACCA
>CAIGQZ010035043.1:19355547-19472614 GCA_903798205.1 Danio tinwini | reverse complement strand
TATGTATATGTATATATGTATGTATATATATATATATATGTATATATATATATATATATATAGACTCACTATTGCAAGATATTATGATATAATAAGATACTGTAAACATATTTATGAGAAGTCTGTGTTTATTGCAAAAAAAAAAAAGTCAGAATTAAAAAGTGAGAGGTTTAAGTTATCTTTTGTTTACTTTATATTTTTCATTCCGTGACAGAAACAATCCTCCATACAGTTCTCTGGACCATTCATTTGAAAACTCAACTCCATTCACATTGTGAAAGCTGTTTTAAGGTGCTTTAATGTGTATTTAGCATCATGTATTACTTAGCGTTGGATTACAGTTGAGTTTCACAGTCCATTATTGAATCTTAATAATGCTTCTTCAGATAATATGACTAAGTAGATTATACATATTTTATGTACGGCTGCATTAGATCTGTGTAGCGCTGACCTTTAATATTTTCGATTCCATTTTATTTTTCCAGGCTGTCCAACCACACTGGATGTAATTATTCGGGATCAAGAACAGGCTGGCAATTTGTTATGCTTATTTTTTACAGTTACGTAACTTTAATGTGTAGGTGCTGTTTGGGAATGTTACGTAAATCCAGAATTAAATGTATCAGTCAAGTCATACTACATTTAATTCCATGTCTAAATAAGATGCTAACATTTTAATTTCCACGTCATATTATTGTAGTTGTTAATGATTGTTCGGCACTAAAAAGATCAGTGTTAATGGCAAGCCCTTGGATGTTTGTATTTATAGTCTCTAAGTTGATTGTCAGCAGGATTTAAGATGGATGGAGTAAATATGTGAAACATCACCTGTCCATGAATTATCTGTATTTATATGCTGGCCATATATTCTGTTTTCCCTGACAATATGAACACTGAGACGTGAAGAGAAACGCTCTTTCAAGAAACTGAAAAAAAAGCTTAATACAGAGGAACTCTCCTCCAGTCGAAGATTTTGTACATACGCCGTTTTTTAAAAAAATATTATTTTTTTAGCATAGATTTATTAAGTAGTTTAGCTTCATGGGCTGTGAGAAGAATCTGTGAATACAAGAGTCAAAACTAACAATAGCAACAATAATCATGTACATAGTACTACAGACCTTCGTCTTAACTGTTTCTTCCCTTTTGTAACCTATTTATTATTAGGTCTTAGTGCGATATAGAATGAAATAAAACTTTGAAGAAAGTACACATGTATTTCTTTTATTTCCAAGAGCATCATGAATGTATGATAACGACCAGTCAATGGTATGAGCATTCCTGTCTCTGTATAGCAGTTAACGAATGTTATTATATGAATATAATCTGCAATGTGCAGCTTCCGCATAATGCAGGATAAAAGATAACGAAGCTAAAACAAAAAAACGTCTACATAAGTCTTTCATTTGAAGATTTTTAACATCAAAGGTAAACAATGTCACATGAATATGCTCCGAAATGAACAATCGAGGGGAAAGATCATTCATTATACTAGTAGCATGTGACTAGTATTTTTACCAGCTGCACCCAAAAGTCATCCAAACAATTGAATTTGTTGTAATATCTCTACTCGCTTCAGTAAAGGACACTGTTGTTGATATAAATCCAGCACGAAAAGTACAGCGACTTGACATTCACAGTGAACGCACAAACAGACAAAAAAGGAGAACACCACAAGTCTTAAGACTCAGTTGTGTTGTGTACGAGAAGGCAGTTTGATTGTTCGGTATATGTACAGCATTGCACATTGATATCATATTTGCAATGTGGAAAGACTTTGTGTTATAATTACTATTACGCAGTGAACAATTGAGTGTTAAAATCCATAACGGTTACTTATAAAGCTAAGCCTCCTTTTTTACATTCGATAAATCCTGTCACTTTAAGACAGAAACGACACAAAATTGCAGATAAATGCATGATGTACAAGTCAAAATTCCTCTTGTAGGAGGTTATTACTTTGCGCAAGTCAAGCAAAGATGTTGTCACAGGAGACGAATCTGTGACATGATTGTGATGCACATATTACAGGTGAGCTCTTAGATCCTACCGAAGCGCTCAGGAGAAGGAAAAGAAAATCAGTTTCAGCCTAAACATATGTACAGTTCTTTGCAATCTAGCTGCCTGAAACAGTTAAAAATAACTCTAATATTTCTAGAACTGTGTGAATACAGTAGATTCTGAAGACAATAAAGTGCAAATCAATTGCAAGATATAAGATATGAGACTCATCCTCGTGCTGAGAGAGCAGAGGCCACGACAAAACACTTTTGTGCCACTTTGGAAGGGAGAAAGGTTCGTGTGATGGAGGAAAATAACAAGTAGGAGACCCACAGACGTTACCAATAACAGGAAGGAGCTGTACTGGAAGCGGACACACGTTTTAAGGCTTATCTGTGAACAGTCTCGTAGTCCGTTACTACACGTCGTCCTCTTGCATTGAGGCTATATAACATGGATATTTTACACATCGGGTTTGTTGGCTTGAGCAAATCTTGTCAAGGATTAATGTTGCATATTACATCTGCTGTATTTGATGATGAATGCCTGTGGTTAATGCTGTGGTCTCTCTATACTTATCCTGCCGCACAGGTGAGCCTCCGCTGCATTCAGGAGAATGACGTGGAACACTAATATCAAAAAATGCCCAGTGCCAGTTCCGTCTTGGCAGGAAAATGTCTTGGTCAGACTGGTCCCCTTAAGGGCTGTATGGCGGGGGCTTCTCATCGGGTGGGTAATAAGGAGGAGAATAACGAGGAGGGATCATATTTGGCCACATGTGACTGGCTCCAGACTGGGAATCGTCAGACAAGCCTGAAGAGTCAGGAAAGAAGCTGGCACCCTGTGAAGACACATTGACAAACAGTCAAAACAATCAGCCAAAACTATGATTACATGCTAAAATAACATGGAAATGATTCCACAAAGTTACCCAGCTAACAATTGTCGGTTTCTTAAACCTTCCCCTAATGTTCCCATTAAGTAACATAACTTTTGTTTCCTTACATGCTTTTTTTGATGAGGTATTAACATTATTTTTTGGTTTTTATAATTAGGCGTGCAACAGATCACGGTTGATCCATGATTTGTACAGATTACAACCTACGGTCCGGAAAACACATGATCCGCGGATTAATACTTTTCTCAATTTTACTTTACTAAATTTGTAATGATTGCAGACTCTTGTGTCATTCAAATCACATGTATGAAAGCTTTTAGGCTGTCCTGTAAAATATAATGATGATGGAAGAAGTTGTGGTTGGTTATTTTGAGATGTGGTGGGTTTCTTAGGTTATTAAAGGTGTTTTCTGTCACTAGTTTAGCCTGCATTAATGGATTCAGTGTAAGCTGCACGATTAATTATTAAAAGATCAGGATCTCAACAATCACGCAACATAAATTATAAATGATGGTGATTTGCATATGTTTATCATTCAAATAGCTGAATTCAAATCTGTTTGAAAAATGCAAAAATCAAGAGAGAGATTGAGTCTTTAGTCTTTTGAGTTTGTTATGAAGAGGACTAGACAGAATCTGCAGACATTTTTTGCTTTTTCTGCAGAGAATTTAGTTATAAAATATGCAGATTTATGCGGAATGATTTTAGAAGTATCATAACTAAAAACTTAATAAATTAAATAAAAATAATAGCTATTTAACTTATTTAATGTTGACAATGCAAATCCAATTAGATCCACTTATTTGGTAAACAAAGCAAGTCTATCATATAATATACCTACTATAAGACAGAAAATATTACTTTACAAACTCTATTGTAAACAAATCATATACACATTTTAATATTACTATTATTATATCACAATAATAATAATTTATAAAAAAAACTGAATAAATATAAATGCACACACATTTACCCAAGTAAATACATAGACTCAATGATGGGCTAAAAATCTGCAGATTTCTCCATGCGCAGATTCCGTTTGAAGTTACAAACAGTCAAATAACACAGAAGTACTGAATAACAGTTTATAGTTTAGATAAAACCACTAATGTTTATGGTAAAGATTAAAATCACCGTCAGATGCATTTAAGCTGATCCTCAAAAATATAAGTTCTAGGCAGCAGTTACATTATTTAACCAAAAGGACAACTAGACATCAAAAATATGCCACTGAATAATTCTTCAAAAATGATCCATCTAGCAATGAAAGGTGGAGTTGTATGAGTGAATAACTGAATCATTTATTGAAAATGAGACTACAAATAAACATGGGTTATGCAAATTATAATGTTAGAATTATACATTAGCATCATCAGCAACAGTAGTAGTAACAGACTTTTTTACAGTACTAAATATTTTACTATATTTATTCAGCTGATTATTTCTTTATGTTATCTTTAATAAAGTTACAGGTTCTCAGTTCTGTTTGTTAAAACCAAAAGTGTCTTGCAGTACTGTTTTTGTAATAAATGGAAATCAAATGACATTTGTTTCTCCACTTTTTGGCTGATCCGTAAAATGGTCCGATCCGTGATGCGAACCTGAAATTTGTGATCTGTTACATCACTAATAATAATGTTATTCAATACATTTCAGTCATGTTATATTAATGTTCTTAGAACGTTATTTTAAAACTTCATTAGAACATTTTATCCACCTTACATTTTAATGTTCGAAGAATGTTTACCAACATCATAAGAATGTACCAAAAAATTTTTAATAACATTATGTGCTAACATTTTACACAACTTTCAATGAATATTATGGAATGTTCTCAGAATGTTCCCTGTTAGCTGGGTAACCAATCACATGCAAGCAACTCAATGCATTTGGGTATGTAAACGTGGTCAAGAAGATCAGCTGAAGTTGGAAAAAAAGCTGATGTAATCCACATTGTACGATGCATGTTTTAATTAAAAAAACTGCTGATCTGGGATTTTCACACACAATCTCTAGTGTTTATAAGATAGAAAATGGTTAAAAAATAGCCAATATCCAGTTGGTGGCAGTTCTGTGGGAAAAGATACCTTAATTCTCAGAGTTCAGAAGAGAATGATCAGATTTGAGATGTTATATAAGTAACAGCAACTCATAAATCTAGTTGTTACAACTGAAGTCTGCAGTAGAGCATCTCTACAAACTTCTAGGAGCACTGGCTCATCTCCTTTCAGCTAAGAACAGACAAGAAAGTTCCACAAAGAGGCTACAATTTGCTCAAAAATGGTCAACAGAAGATAAAGATGAGTCTCATTAAGATGGTGCTGCCATGATTTGGTGTAAACAAGATGAAAACATCTGGGTCAGATGGCATTTCTGTGTGGAGTTTGCATGTTCCCCCGTGTTCGCATTGGTTTCCTCTAGGTGCTCTGGTTTCCCCCACAATTCCAAAGACATATTATATAGGTGAATTGAATAACCTAAATTGGTCGTAGTGTATGTGTGTTAATGAGAGTGTATGGGTGTTTCCCAGTACTGGTTTGCAGCTGGAAGGGCATCCGCTGCGTAAAACATATGTTGGATAAGTTGGCGGATCATTCCGCTGTGGCGACCCCTGATTAATAAAGGGACTAAGCCGAAAAGAAAATGAATGAATGAAGATGAAAACATAGAGACGGTGGAGATGTTAGGCACATTTTAGACTCCTTGGTAGCATTGTTTAAACACCCCAGTCTACCTGAGTACTGTTGCTGACCATGTTCATCCCATTATGACCACATCTTGTGATGGCTACTTCCAGCAAGATAAAGCATCAATGCCTAATCATCTCAAACTGCTCTTTGAACATGACAATGAGTTCACTATACTCAAATGGCTTCCACGGTCACCAGATCTAAATCCAATAGAGCACCTTTAGCATTTAGTGGAATGGGAGATTTCATCAAGGATGTGGAGATAAAAAAAATAACTCTGCAGTGACTGTGTAATGCTTTTATGTCAGTATAGACATTGTTGAATCAATGCCATGAAGAATTAAGCAGCTCTGAAGGCTAAAAAAGCTTAAAGCGTATGCAATTACCTGAAGGTCATAGGCAGTGTATGGAGGTAAGCAGGGGGCAGTGTTATAGAAGGAGTTGTTGGAGGTGGTGGGTCCAGGAGTCTCTGGTGGTGGAGGGATTGGAAGAGGCTCCGGCTCACAGGAATCTGGTGCTGCTGTCGGCATCTTCAAAATGACAGACCTTATGAACGTCACAGATTCTCCGAAATCAAACTAAATGCAGCTACAGTATATAAGGCTCAGTTAAAACCAGGTATTGAGATCGATTTGATCAACATTGCTGTATACAGGTGTAAATAGGAAATTAACGTGGTTTCAGCTTGTATGAGCACTTCCAGAGTTATTTGAAATTGCATTTAACAGAATCACATTTTTGTGTGTACCGCTCATAAAATTATTCTTGCTGCTTCTTCAAACTACTTATTAAAAATCAGCTGAATCAACACAATTCTTGAGGTTTTTTTAGGACAACTTAATCGTTTCACATTCAATCCACTTAAGATTGTAATAACAATTAAGTTAACTCAATCAATTTGTGTTGGGAAATTATGTGGAACCCCACTGTAGATGCCCATAAACTGCCTCTTCTCTGACTACTGTCCAAATTCTTTACAGGACTTGTTGAAGCACACTAGCCAAATGTGCTTTGAAAGTAAGTTTGATTTTAAGGCGAAAAAATGTTTAAAAGCTGAAAGTTCTCTTACCAGTCCTGATTAAAACACAAACCTATAGTTTTGTAGCTATCAGAGCACTTAATATAAGAAATTTTGATCCACACTCATAAGAACGATCATCTTATGTTGTTTTATTTAACGTTTATTTCTGGGGAAAAACACAAACATTTCTGCTATCAGAGCACAAATAAAAGTTGCTGCATCTCATGTTTTCTGTTGTCTCCATTGTATTAATATGAATTTATTTTAGAAAACATTTCATTCTCTACATTCCAAAACAAAATGATATACTTTTACTATTACATTTTGTAAAAGTAGCAGAATAAAAGGTTATTTTGAATCTAAAAAACCATCACCCGGTCAGGCTTAAAGATATCTAATTTGTGACTGAGGTGAATTATGTGGCTTTGTTAAATTGTTAGTTTGTGTGAAATAAAAATGCACAATGTTTATTTTGCTAACTCCTGTTATATTTTAGGCTAACAATTAATCCATACAAGTTAATCCACTAAGGAGGTTTGTATTGGTATTTGTATTGGTAGTTTTCAAGTCAAGTCATTTGATTGATGCTTTCACATTTGAAGTGGCAGTCAAAATATTCTAGACCCCACCCATCTTACCATTGGTTTGCTACAAAAGAATGTGTAAAAAGAAAGCCAAGCCCGCTATATTATCAATATCAATATTTAATTTCCATTGGAAGTACATAAACATACGGAAATAAAAGTCTCAGCAACTGCTGGTTCACACAGACTTTAAATCTGTTAACCCAGTTCATAAATCGCATACAGTTAATAGTTAATTAGTGAATTTGACAGATCTCATTGTATCTGTATTAGAGTCAAAAACTCATTGATTCAAATGATCCATTTAGTTGCTGTAAATAACTCATGGAGTACATTTACATGGATTTTAATATGATTAAGACAATACTCTGATTAAGAGTCTACAATGTAAACTGAGATTTTTGATTAATTTAATTCGATTAAGGTCATAATCGAACTAGGAGAAAATCAGATTAAGACATGTGGAGTATGCCGATTTGAGCCGCATTATTGAAGTGCAGTTCAAACATGTAAACACCTTAATCAAACTATTACCATTGTGTAGGACTTTTGCCGCAGGATAGTCTATACACACACAGCTGTTTGACACTATTCTCTGCACCTACCGAGTCAGTGAAAGACCACAGACACCTGCATCACGAAATGCAGAGGTTTTTTTTCCATACGGCATGCGCTATCAAATTCCATTAAAACAACACTCTTCAGCAATTCATACTCATATCCAATACCTCGTTTGTCACACGGGCATGCATGAAATGATCCTGAATGAAAATGAAAGTGTCAAGCTGCAGTTAAAAGTCGACAAATAAAAATGAAACACCCAAAATTACATGAAACTCCAGAGAAAATGTGGATAGCGCGGTGACACAATGACGGTAATCGAATTATGTGCGATAATATGTAAACCGGGATCATAAAAGGAACATCCAAAAAGTAACACCTTAATCATATTATTGTCTTATTCATATTAGAGCAAATAGTTTGATTCCTGATGTCCATGTAAACATAGCCAATAATTCAAATGAACTTATATTTAAGATAAATTTCACTTTTATTTCATAAGTACATTAAAAATCAACTGTTTGTCAACTTTGAATACTATAAAACTGTAAACTGAGACTTTTGGAGGCTTTAAATTTGATACTTTTGAAAAAGCCACAAACCCTCTCCTCAGGAAAAGTAGTCAAAAACAGACAAAAGAGACACAAAGGGTACAAACAAAAATGCGTCCCCCTGATCTACTGATGATACAAAAAACAAAACAAATCTTAACGGCAAGTATAAACAGCTTATAAATCGTTTGTATATTGCATTTCAATCTCACCATGTCTTTGAAGCCCCCCAGCACGGCTGCGGTGATGATGCCCAGAAACAAAGCCACAATGTTGAGGATAGTAGCAGACCACAGCAGGTGATAAAGGTGGACAACATCCTGGCAGCTCCGCACCTCTGTGTACTCATGATAACCTCCCCGCAGCTCCACTCGGCTGAGATGATGAGCAGAGAAACAGATTATCGCAAGAGATCCATAAAGAAGAAATAGCACATGTATTGGTGACAGGAGGAGCAACAAAAGAGGAGAAGCATGACAGAACAGGGATTCATGCATAAGAACTAAACAAAACCATCAGCATACCAGTGCACATCACTCTTAAGAAGAGCATGAAATGGATAAATATATCCAGTCTCCTTATTTATACACTCACTGTCATCAAAGACACTCAATCTAAATTATTACAGTCTCTCCTCACCTGTAAAACAGGAACCAGAGAACGCTACAGTTCACTTCATCATGACTGTATATGAAAGTACAACGACCATACGCAGCCGCACTCCAGAGATTAACAACAACAAATAATGGGCTGTCAATGTCATTGAAGGACTAAAAGTGGAAAGACCTACTTCCAAATCATGGAGGATTTCCTAAATTTTTTCAAAACATCTTTATTCTGAAGTCCCATAAGAGGATGCTCTCTGAAACATAAATAAACAGAAACGTTCTTTCGAACAGAGCTGAATTTCAGGGATTGAAGCATACACCATACAAGCAAATATGAACCAAGGTAAAACAAAGATAGCTTAGTTGTTGCTATATATTCTTAAAAAAAATTTGATCTGGCTGCTTGCAGAAGATATCCTAAGAGGGATGTATCCGAATGGGACATGCTCACACACACATACTTGCCACAGTTGTAAAGTTCACAGCAGTAGCAGGTGTTGCTCTTCACACGCAGGTTACACGAGACCCGAGATCCAGTTTGACAGTGGACCTGCAAGAAAAATGGGATTTCTAAATAGGATTCAATTGTAGTAGTTAATAACAATCAGATTTACATCTGTTTACATCTTTTATTACAACATTTTTTTTGTGATATGATTACGAGTGGACAATGTTAAATATTGGGTGTGAAATATTTTTAGCTTGTTCGAAAAAAGCATTTGGTTGGATTGGTAATTATAGTGTAAACGCTTAAGCCCTGGTCAGATCACACAATTTTTATAGCCAGTTACAAAAGTGACTCAAAGGGCATTCATTGTGACATTGATAGAATCAAACATATATTTCCTTTTTAATATTAAGATGTTTTCTTTTAAATCTAAATGTAGGCTGCAAGTTTGACGGAGAAAATTAAAGCACATCAGCACCAAGGAAAATCAGACGCTCAAGACAAAACAATGACGCTACAAAACTAATATATGACAGAGGTTTGTGATACAACAATTACAGTGAAGCATTAATTAAATACTTATTTTCCACAAAGTGAAAATCCACCCATACAGTTGAGTAGTGGATAGGCACAAAAAAAATTCTTTTTGAAACGAATTTTGTTTGGTATCTTGTATCTTAATTTTAATGTATTTTTTGTTGGTCAGTTATCTACTAAATGAACAAGAATAACGAATAACATCTGAGATTATGTGCTTCAAAACCATTCTGCTATATGCTTCAGCCCCAAAGCACAAACTGGTTTGTTAAATAAAATCAAATCTAGCCTAAATAAATTTCAGATAAACTTATATTAAACTGTTTTCATTGTTAATGACAAAATCATCCATTGCCAGTGAGTTTCAATGTAATTAGTTTAATCAAGTAATTTGAATAAGCAAGAAAGGCTCTTACAATTCGCAGCACTGAACATGTTCCCAGATTACCTCGGAAGAACAAACTCAGTCGGAGGGCTGAGAGAACTCAGAAACTCGTTGTGAGAATGGAGATGTCTGCATATTTGTGCCAGTGTGTCAGATAAAATTGCTTAAAACACTTTAATACCTATAAGCAAATATGCAGTCTATTTTTTTGATTACCTGACCCACAAATTAATGGCAGTACCCGTGGATATAACTGAGAAATGATGTGCTCCTATTGCGCAGTGTCACCCACGTGACGAAACTCGTCGTGAAGAACGGAGAAAAAATGAAACATGCTAGACTTTCTGCGATGGTGTCGTGAGGTGTCACAGACACGGTATCGGTTGTCATTAACTATGCCGCCACGACACCCTACGTCAAGGAAATTTAACAAAACAATGTGTGATCTGATCAGGGCTTTATATACAGTCAAAGGCAGAATAATCTATACTCTCCACCTCCTGACCTAAATACTGTATTATAGGGATAGTTTACTCAAAATTACAAATTCTGTCATCGTTTACTCACCCTTCACTTGTTCAAACCTGTTAGACTTTCCTTCTTCTGTTATTTTGAAAAATCTTGGAAACCTGTAACCATTGACTTCCACGGTATTTGTTTTTCCTGGTAGTTACAGGTTTCTAATATTCTTTAAAATATCTTCTTCTGTTGTGTTCAACAAAAAAAGGAAATTCAAAGGTTTGGAACCACTTGAGGGTGAGCAAATTTTCATTTTTGGGTAAAATATCCCTTTAAATATTGTGGAACGTGTTGGTTAAGTACACTGGCCATGTTAGTTGAAATCTGATGTTTGTTTAAAAAAAGTGTTAAAAAGCCACGGTCATGATTCTAACACAAACCCACAGTATTCCTCATAGACAACAATGGTGCATACACATCAATAAGTTCTAGTTTATTCTTTGTTTATTTTTTTTATGTATGTGAGTGCAGTAAAGGTGTCAGAAAGTTTAGCCTGCTGCCATAAAATCAATCTGCTGCATCTGACGCTATTGCTGTGTCTTTAATATACTGTAATCACCCCAGGGGTCGCAAAACAATGGAAAAAACTCAAAAGGCTGTTTTTTTAATGCAACTATTAACTTAATCTTCTGTAGGTTATGGACAAAATGTGGTAGTTCCAATAGTTTAATGAATTAGATATTTGGAAATTACCAAGCAACCCCGGGGGGTCCCGACCCCCATTTTGGGAACCATTGCATTAAAGAAATCATGAAAGTGATAAAGCTGTGCAATTAATCGAAAAACAGTTTTGATTATGACTGCCAACAATTATAAAAAACAATAACAATCAAGAAAAAAAATATTAATGTGTCAAATCCTGCCCCCTTTCCATTTATTCATTCGCTAAGCCCAATTTCACATGGAAATCAGTAAAATCTTTAGCAGCATGGAACATTTTGATTAAATTAGCTGTATTAGATTTATTCATGCTTTAAAAGAGCGAAAGAGAACTTCTGTTTTCTGCATACACCCAGCTTTAGAGATGGAGCAGATCACAGACATGTAAAGTTATATTTTATCTTAAGCTGCGCACCTAATTGGTCAAATAAAGGCAAAAATGTGCCCAAACATGGTGCCTAGTCATTATTCACTTAAACTGTTGATTGTAACAAATGAAGATAAAGAGTTGAGAATAAAAATGCATGTGTCAAATTGGATCCGCGTGTTTCTTAAAGTGGCAGTGGGCTACACCCCTGCTGTTGAATGTGCTCACCATTATTAATCAAACAAAACAAGACCAGGACAAAATTGACTGAAGGACTTTTGTAGGTTTATTAAGAAACAAATCAAGTTGAATTCTTACTCTAAAGAGTCTATGCTTAAAGTTAGTTTCATTTCTATATTTCTTTATACATATTTCTATATAATTTTCAATAATTTTCAGGACTTTTTTGTTTGTTATTAATTACCCATCCTGCTGGGGTATAGAGAATGGAAATGTGTTGTTGGGAATGTGTTATTCTGTTATTTTGAAAAATGTTGGACTTCCATAGTATTTGGTTTTCCTACTACAGAGGTCAGTAGTTACAGGTTTTGACCATTCTTTAAAATATCTTCTTTTGTGTTCAACCAAAAGAGAAACTCAAACTTCAATTAATTAATATTTTTTTAATCAATTTTATAAAAAAATATAGAAATGAAACAAACTTAAGCATAGACTCTACACTGTAAGAATTCAACTTGATTTGTTTCTCAATAAAGCTACAAAAGTGCTTCGGTCAGTTTGAGTTTCCCTTATATAATTTTCAATAAATTCAAGTATTTGTTGTTTGCTTTTAGTTACCCATTTTGTTGTGGTATATAGAATGGGAATGTGTTGTTACAGCACAACAATGCATTCTGGGAATTTGAGACATGACAGCCTGGATTCTATTGATCTCTATAGGTTAACTGTATCATATATGCACTAATTTGCAAAAAATGTAAGCACTCAGTCACACCACAAATAAAGAAGAAAGTCATATATGGAAATCATAAATCTTTTCTTGCAGCAACTCGTTGTCACTTTCAAGATAATATCATTCATTTATTTTATCTGCTCCCTCTACATCTGCACTGGAGACCAAATATTACGGGCTCGGAGTAAATATTTTCAGCTTCTAAAGCCACACAAAGATCCTTTTTTTAATAAATATATTTTTACATTCATTCATTCATTTTCCTTCAGCTTAGTCTGATTATCATGGGTCGCTACAGCAGAATGAACCGCCTATTTATACAATAGGCCATTTTATTCTGAGTGATTGTAAGATGTTTTTCAAACTATACTATAAAGCAGTCTATTTTTCTGTGGTGATTTGCATAGTTTTTAATGTGAGATTCTGAGCATGTCATAAAACATAACTGGTGCACTAGTATAATGCAATACTCCACCAATTCACATAGATGACCAATTTAACTTTGACGGAATGGCACAATCAATGCATTGTGTCTTTTTTTCGCAGTAGCACCATTAATGCTCCTCTGGGTTATATTTTAAAGAAAGTGACAAACAACCTATACTGTATGGTCATATACTTTGGAGGACAAGTTAGACCAGGGCAGGGGTGTCCAAACTTGGTCCTGGAGGGCCAGTGTCTTGCATAGTTTAGCTATAACCCCAATCAGACACACCTTGGCTATTAAATCAAGATCTTACTAGGCTTTCTAGAAACGTCCTGATAAGTGTAGAAGCTAAACTATGCAGGACACCAGCCCTTGAGGACCGAGTTTGGACACTCCTGGGTTAGACAGATCCAAAAGCATCTTAAAGGCACAGTTCACTCAAAACTGACAATTCAACCTTAACTTCCAAACCTGTTTGCGTTTCTTTCTTCTGTTAAAGCAAATAAGAAAATATTTTACCATTGACTTCCATAGTAGTTGTTTTTCCTACAATGTTTGTCAACAGTGTTCAACAGAATGAAGAAATCCATAAAGGTTTGGGAAAATTTGAGGGTGAGCAAATAAATAGTGGGTAATTGTTTATTTTTGGCTGAACTATCCCTTTAATATGATTGTTGCTAGAAGGGATACAGCTGCGGATGAAAGTTAACAAGAATTATTTATATTAATATTTGTGAAGTTACCCATTAATTGTTTTTATTAATGTCTACCCCTACCCCATGCCTGAACCCAACCATCACAGTAATAAAAAAACAGTGTATTATTTATAATATTTAATATATTATTATTATTATTATAAATTTATTAAATTACCCATTCAATTGTATTTTATTAACATCTACCCCTACCCCAACCCTAAAATTTAACCTTCACAGTACTGTAAAAATATTCATTCATGCATTAATTTTCCTTTGGCTTAGTCTCTACAGTGGAATGAACCACCAACTATTCCTCATACACTACGGCCAATTTAGTTAATCCAATTCACCTGTACCACATGTCTTTGGATTGTGGGGGAAACCCACGCAAACACGGGGAGAACATGCAAACTCCACTCAGAAATGCCAACTGGCGTCCCAGCCGGGACTCAAACCAGCAATCTTCTTGCTGTGAGGTGACAGTGCTAACCACTGAGCCACTAAGCCGTGCCACGTATAAAAATATTAATTACTGTTGTACAGTGTCACAATAATTATGCTTTATTTATGTGAGCATTCACAGCTGTATCCCCTCTAGACTTTACCCTTTAATACCAGGCATAAGTTGGTGAGAGAACTTATCTCAGGTTGACAACTCACATCTACATCAAATGCCGTCCCACTGGAGTAATATTCACATCGGCCACCATATAGAGGTCTGAGATCCTTTGAAACAACAACAACAGCCATGACAGAGCTTTAACTGCAATACTTAACTGAAGAAACACATACAGTAACACGGTAGAGAAGCACTTACTATATGTCTTGCAGCAAAAACGCCATCCACTATAGCACAGCAGAAGGCAGCCACAACGCCAAAGCTGATGAAGACAATTGAGGCCACCAGCTGAAAGCAAAGAGCAATGTCAGCCTGTTCACCTGCTGTAGTACTGTAGCTCCGTGCACGTGCATTCACACCTGGACACAACTACTGCTACTACTACTGAAGTGGTTTATTTGTCTTAGATCTTGTAGATTAGGCTATTATGGGATATGGAGATAGTGTGGTCTCACTGGATTTATCATTACTGCCACTTTGTTGTTTTCACAGGCTTTCACAAACAGCCATTTAGATACCAGTCACTCCATCCAGCCTGCAATCTAGAGCACTTTGCAGAGACGTCTGTTTTGTGGCATTGTATAGTACAGAAAAAAAAGGAAAACATTTCATTTGCTGTTTCTGATCAATAAATAATGGCTTTTTTATTTTTTGTTTTCTTGAAATGAGTTTAATCAATCCCTATCTTTAAATAATTAATTCTCACCAACTAAAAAAACACTCAGAGTAAGTCCAAAAGTCGGAGACTAATTAGTTTTCTTGTAATTTAACAAAAAATATAATCTTACTTCATATACAAAATTCATTTAGTCTTTTTCCTTTGGCTTATTCCCTATATTAATAAGGGGTCGCCACAGCGGAATGAACCGCCAACTTATCCAGCATATATTTTACGCAGCGAATGCCCTTCCAGCCACAACCCAGTACTGGGAAACACCCATACACTCTCATTCACACATGTACACTATGGACAATTTAGCCTTCCCAATTCACCTATAGCGCATGTCTTTAGACTGTAGGAGAAACCAGAGCACCCGGAGGAAACCCATGCAAACACAGGGAGGACATGCAAACTCCACACAGAAATGCCAACTGACCTAGCCGGGACTCGAACCAGCGACCTTCTCGCTGTGAGGCGACAGTGCTAACCACTGTGCCATCCTATTTACTATATAATGTATCGTAAAACATATTATTATTCCAAAATTAGGAAGTTTTTAGTGTTTTTAATTAATATTTTTACATTTGGCAAGAATGCATCATAATTATATGATAATTATAACTATAATGAAAGATTTACAAATAAATGTTTCTCTTTTGAACTTCTTATTCATCAAGAATATCTAAAACAATGTATTAGTTATCACAAAAATACTCAGCAGCACAAGAGGTAATACTATATTTTTAAGCACCAAATCAGCACATTTGAACAATTCCTGAAGGATTGTATGACACTGGAGGCACTGAAGTAAAGGTTGATGAAAATAAAGCTTTGTCATCACAGGAATAAATTGCTTTTTAAAAAAATGTGTTGAAACTGAAAACTGTTACTTTATATTTCTAATATTTTACATACACTACCGGTCAAAAGTTTGGGGTCAGTAAGATCTTTAAATGTTTTAAAATAAGCTTCTCCTGCTCTCCAAGGCTGCGTTTATTTAATCAAAATTACAGTACAAACTGTAAAATTGTTAGATGTTATTGCACTATAAAATAACTGTTCAAAAGTAGTTTATCATTTAATTTAATCATTTATTCCAGTGATTTTAAAGATGAATTTTCAGCTTTATTACTCCAGTCTTCAGTCACATGATCCTTTAAAAATCACTCTAATATTAATTATTATTGTTATCATGAATATTATTATTATTAATGGTAATAGTAATAAAAGCAGTGATGACTGGAGTAATAATTTCATTTGAAACTACATACATAAAAAAGGACTAATATATAAAATTTTATACATATTTAACAAACTCTGTGTACCCGGTATCGGGTCCGTGATGTCATTTACTTCCGCATTCTTGAAATTTTAAAGGTCCGTACTGGCCCAATACACCCATAATTGGTTCCGTTCTCTCATCAGTTTGAATAGAATAACTTTTGCATAGATTATAATTATGACATAGGCAATGCAGTGGCGCGCAGTAGGTAGTGCTGTCGCCTCACAGCAAGAATATCTCTGGTTCAAGCCTCGGCTGGGTCAGTTGGCGTTTCTGTGTGGAGTTTGCATGTTCTCCCTGCGTTCGCGTGGGTTTCCTCCGGGTGCTCCGGTTTCCTCCACAGTCCAAAGACATACTGTACAGTTAAATTGGGTAGGCTAAATTGTCCGTAGTGTATGTGTGTGCATGGATGTTTCTCAGAAATGGGTTGTGGTTGGAAGGGCATCCGCTGCGTAAAACAAATGCTGGATAAGTTGGCAGTTTATTCCGCTGTGGTGACCCCATATTAATAAAGGGACTAAGCCGAAAAGAAAATGAATGAATGAATGAATGATTATGACATTTTTCTTTTTGCCTATGATTAGCAGCCCTTAAAAGGATAGCTCACCCAAAAATGAAAATTCTGTCATCATTTACTTACATTTTACTTGTTTAAAACAAATGTGAGTTTCTTTCTTCTGTTAAACATAAAATATATTTTGAAGAAAGCTGGAAACCTTTAACCATTGACTTCTATACTATTAGTTTTGCCTACTCTCGAAGTCAAGTTTTCAGCCTTTTTCATTATATCTTCTTTTGTGTTCAATAGAACAAAGAAACTCAGAAAGATTTATAATCACTTGAGGAGGAGAAAACAGAGTCAATTTTGACTTTTGGGTGAACTCTTTAAGCTACGAACTCCGCCGAGTAAAACCTAATGATCATATTCTTCAGCAAGATTTGAAAAGAATCCAAAAAGTGTCTTGTGCTTCAATCGGAACAAGAACATCTGACCGTCTCTACAAAAGGATTTGACATGCTCAATTCAACAAATTCGCTTATTCGATTACAGATCTACAAATAGTGCAGAAACATTATAACACTTCTTTCCTTGTTGTGCATAGTTTAAAAACCAAAAGCTGGTTATTTCCAGAGTTTTCTCAGACTTCTAGACCCTGCTTCATATGCTTTAAGCACTTCCAGTCAAGGGTGGAGTGTGTATCCTGCACTCGGCCAGCTGTAAGTGTCCCAGTGTGTCTATGATCTGGCCAGCCATGCCATCCTCATGCATTCTTTATTTGGATTGTGGCACCTCCTATTCCCTCTGCACTGCAACGGCTTCTGAACATTCCTGCCTGGACATCCATCCCGCTCCCCTTACACAAAGCTATTTCTGGGAGCTTCTCACCACAAGGCCTGCGACATGCCCTGCTATTCGAGCTTAAACCTGTGAGCCATTTTTGCCAGTATGACACAACTAAAACAAGCAGTGCATTCTTAAGAGCGTGTTTGTTTGCGAGGATGTTTTGCATAGAAATTTCATTTGGAAGATGAAATGCCTGAGCACAGAATCTGATATGAGCAGTGTAATGAAAAACTGCTTACCATCTGCCTCTTATTCTCTATCAAATGGGCGCCGATGATTCCCAGAAAAGACCCAAAGCCGAGCTGAAAATATCACAGGGTGAAACTCAGTTGCAACTCCATGAAAAAAAGATAATTCTGAAAGGTGGATAGCCTCAATCAGTTACGATACCCAAGAAAATCTCTAATTCCCACTAAGCCTTTTATCTTTCTCAAAGCAGTAAGGTTTATAATATGGTTTGGACTGCATATGAAATCTGCCCATGTCCTATAGCGTTTCAAAACAGTCCGACCCAATGGAATGCCAGGATAACACCTGTTACATGAACAAAATGTTCTGTTACTTAAGCTTGCGGGACTGTTGAACAAAATAATACTGGCTGTTTAATAATAAATGGAGGAGTTCACTCAGTTCAACCTTACAGTAATGAGGTAATGGCCACAGGTCACCATAATGGTTGGCCAAGCGGAAAATAATTAAACATGAGGCCTCTCCTGCCCACAGTACTTTACATCACCAACCCATTTATAGACCAAGAGAATAGTTTGCAGTCTGTTATATCCGAGGCCATCAACATTAGTAGCATACTTACAATGACTCCTGGATAGTAGCCGCCAACAGTGATGTTCTGCGTCCTGGTTGTAGCCGCCAGACCAAAGACCAAGATGAGTATGGAGACAATAAGGAGCATAACTGTTACTATGATGGACTTTCTTTTCCTCCTCTTAAACGATCCTGTGGAAGACAACGGAGTAATAGGGAGATGCCACGGCACAACACGCCCTTCCCTTGAGCAACACTCTGCCAATTTAGTCACCTTGATTTTGGGGTAATCTGAGCTCTTGTGTCTATAGTATCTACAGCTGCTAAAGCACTGGCACAACCCAGAAACCCAGATAAATGTAAGTGATGTAATATTAAGTTTCTGTCGCAAAACAAAATACATTTGAACTTAAGGCATACATAATGGACATACAGTTGTGTGTTTTTATTTATACGGTCAGTCGTAATGATGAAGTACGACATTCGTTTGGGGACATCCGACGAGACATGCTGGAATGTAGATTACGGGACGTTTATTTCCCACTCGTGTCTGCCTATTTTAATAATGACCACGAATAAACGAATATTCAATATAAATTCAAGCGTTAATTGTATTTCGCGGGACTAAAATGGTCTGCGAACGCAGTGAATGCCATTGACCTTGTACTTACCCATCGGATCTGAGATAGGTATACCGCTGCCTTGCGCATTCAGCCCCGCTGGCATTGTAACGTCAGGATATGCAGCATTAGCCGCGGTTATGTCTTCAAGTCAAAAACAAACGGCCTAGTGAATAAAACAAAGATGCCTTCCCTCAGAGAAAATGAACGAAAATTCTATTCTTGCCGTGGCATTCTCTGACACCATGCGTCCCCCGTGTATCCGCGCTTCTCTCATCAGCATCTGGGTCTGTTGTTCATGAATCCGCTGCCCTCATCCCTTCAGCAGAACGCCGCACGGAGCACAGCACTGCGCATGCGCGAGGCAGACCCGCTGTTTGAGGTGTTGCTGCTCGGAAGGCTGACTCATTTCGAATCGGTTCTTTCGAACGGGCCCCTTCAGTTATCAGGCGCAAAAAAAAGATTCGGTTATTTTCTTTATGACGTTTTCGCTGAAATCCCTCAAATCCGTGTCACTCGCCTTGAATGTTCCAGTGACTCATGATGAGGCATAAATTGGTGTTTATTTCTTGAAGGCTGTTTGTAATTTCATGTTTCCAAGCAGAGCCATGATTTCCCTCATAAGAACGCTTTAAAAACCTAAGCCTGAACGACTATAAACTAGGCTCTCGTTGTTTCTGTGTGAATGATATTTATTAAAATAATCAGGGATGGGCAAAATACATTTAAATTTATTTTAAAATAAAATACCTAATACATAAATTTTAAGTGTATCAAAATAAACTACAAAAGCAGTCACAAATGTATCAAAATAAAATACTGTATTTTTATATTTTAAAAATATTACAAAATACTTTTAAAAGGGAGCATGACATTTCTTTACAAACCTTCCATTAAGAGGCCTATTGGATCAATCCCTTACCATTAAACTGACTTAGTAAAGTAAACAATGTCTGATAACAACAAAATTTCTCTGCCACTTCGTTCACCTAGGGGAAGTTGTGGCATAATGGTTAGTGAGTTGAACTTGTAACTCAAAGGTAACTTGTGTTTCTCTTTGAGTTCAGTATAAATTTTGCATAAATGTAATACAGAAATTCCTGTCTTGAAGATGGCATGCTATGGTTTAAATCATCTAATGCACATAATTGGTAATTATAATATTAATAATTCTGAATTGCACACTACACAGCCATATTTCTGGTCTTAGCAATTCTCAGCAGCTATTTTCAATGGTTGTTTACTTGCTCCTGAATATACCCTCACCCTTTGTCTGTTACTTTCTTTAAGCATAATTTTCATCCATCAATCATTTACCCTCTTCTTCAAAATAAATCAGTTTTCTGTTATGATCTCAAGCTAAGGCAAATAACGAGAAAGCACCAATCAGAGGCTTTATTTTTAAGATTTCATCATGTACTGTAGACCTTGCAAAGTATTTTTAATCTTTACAGTATTTTGAAACTACGAAAAAGCAACCCTATCAAATACAAATGACTATTTTGTATTTAAAACACATATTTGAAATACATGTATCATAAATACTGCCCATCCCTGAAAACAATAACAACAAACTGTTTCGTGTTACAATAAATGTCATTGCAAATATATTTTTGAATGTTTTATTTCACTTAGTTAAAATAATCTTTACTGTTAATGTACTTTTTAAAACAAAAAAATATAAAATTTCAGTCTACTGTACTTTTTTAACACTTAAAATACCAAAATCTAATACCAAAATACAAAAATGTGTAGTAAACTATCAGTGTACCTATATTTGTTGCAGTATAAATGAAACTTAGGCCTAGCTGTAGTTTTACCCTTAAAATAAACTAAAAATGGGCCGATATATACATTAGTACTTTAACCAACTTAAGCAGGCCTATATATTAATAATGCATTTGATGTTTACCTGGCCTATCCGAGACACAGCTCAAATCAGAAAGATTCCATGACTGATTGATGAAACCAAAAGGAAAAAAAACAGCTGAAACGGTAAAAAGACACTTTTTATGCAGTTGCTCAGCTTTGGAAATCTCTAGATAACTATAGGCTATCTATTTATGGCTTACACAGAAAAGTGCTTTGGAAAATGTATTAGTTTTTAGAAAATTTACAGTAGCCCACAGAATATATTGTGTATTTGTATAATAGTTATTTTTAACAATACTGACAAAAAATGATCTTGAAGCAATATCAAACTAAATTGCGCCATCAACTGGTAAACGCTATGACTGGTAAAAAATATAACAGAAAAAGTTCTGTGTTAGTTTATATAAGACTATATATATAAACTTTATATTTGCCAAAATCAATTTTTATTTTATTTTATCCGAATTATTTTTAGGTGTGCATTTTTTTCTTGTTCAGCAGATATTTGGATCTCTATATATTTGGATCTATATCTCGAGCTCTCTCATTCTCTCACACACGAATAAAACGAACCACTACACAAAAGTTTGAGGTCATTTTTTTAAAGAAAATTATTCTGTTCATCAAGGTGGCATTTATTAAATATAAAAAAAATGTCAAATTGTTAAATATGTATTAAAATTGTATAGAACTGCTTTCTTATTGTATAGTTTCAAATGAAATTATTACTCCAGTCTTTACTGCTTTTACCATTAATAATAATAATAATAATTAATATTATTTCTGAAGGATCGTGTAACTCGACTGGGGTAATGAAGCTGAAAATTCATCTTTAAAATCACTCAATTATAAAATAAATCATAAACTACTTTTGACCAGTTATTTTATAGTGCAATAACATTTCACAATTTTACAATATGTTCTGTATTTTTGATTAAATAAATGCAGCCTTGGTGAACAGGAGAAGCTTATTTTAAAACATTTAAAAATCCTACTGACCACAAACTTTTGACCGGTATATACAACATTGAGTTAAAACGTGTCAAATTAAACACCGTGAGATTTAGTTTTCTCTATTATTCCGGTTAGATATTTGGGGAAATGCAACTGGTAGCCTGAAAGTTAATGGATGCTTCGATCGTTACACAAAGACACACAATCATAGGCTACAGAATGAAGGAAAATAAAACGCGACATTAAAATGTACTGATCTTTCTCCAGTCTAGTTTTTGTTACAAATAAATGATTGCATTTGCTCGTTTCAGTTCTTGATGGTCTTTCTTTGAATGACCTGCTCTCCACCAAAGAAAGCAGAAAGAACCAGACAAGACCGAATTTTCCATGACGCGAGTTCTTTTCAAGTTTAAAAAAATCAGCGGGTTCACGGAGCACAACGTGATCTGTGTACAAATATTGCGCTTGATGACAACTTTCTCAAGTTATTACGCTTCTGACGCCAGCACAGGCTAAGCTGGCCTCAATTTCACAATTATGCTTTAGTCTCTTCAATATAGGCTATATTATGTCATGCGCGTGAATGCTCTCCAGTTTATCCACTCGGCGAGTCAATGGGGATTGTTTAGTGATGTGTCCTGCATAGGCGACTAAAAACCGTACAGCTCTTATATGGTTGCTGATGCAGTACTTGGTGATTGACAACAGCAAATGTAGATCAGAAGTAAAACTTATAAAGCTGTGGGTCTTTGCATGGAGCTTGTTTCTGCAGACAATGAGACTATACGGTGTGCGTGTGTTGAATTCCTCACAACACCAAAGGAAGCTGCTGCCAAAAAAACTCCACTTTGTATCCCACCCCCATTTTCCCTCTTCAGCTCAACTTCATTCACTATGACGCTCGACTCCTAGCGAGAAGCTCCTCCGCACCCGACATCCGCTGTAAGGGGGAAAACTCAATGAAATACACCAACTATTCCTGACCAGATTTAACGTGTTCGTCCAGCGTGAAGTGAACCCCAAGGTGCATCCATCAAGACATTATTTTGGGGGGGATTTTGAGCATTAAGGTTTTAATTTTTACATAATTTTTCTTTACAGAAGACATCGAAATATTGTTTTGTGATTTATTATTATTATTATTTTTTTAAAAGAAAAAGTCTGAACGATTATTTCACACAGTGTTGAGTTTCCTGGACTGTTGCAGACTTTATTCGTGGACTGAAATCTCGCAGTAAATTCGTCGGACCGCTCGTATATGTGATTGGCTTAACAAGTACCTTTATTCTTCAGCGAGAGATCATGGAGCGCGACTCTACCGCGGGAGGGGCGGAGGACCTGCTCCTGGAGGACAAAGTTTCAAAACTGGCAAGTGACCATGACCATAATGTACCAGAGCACAAAAGTGTGGTTACTTTTAGCATTTTAATGGCAATTAAATGTTGAATTTTAGCGCTTTGTGTAGCCTACGATGTAAAGCAGAGATTTGAAAACTTTTAGATTTGGTAGGCTACTTTGCATTTAGGCCTACTTATTAATTATAAATACCAAGGGGAAACTATTAAATAGTGAAATATTATTTCAATTTAAAATAAATGTTTGCAATGGGAATATATTTAAATATATACTTTGTTCCTTTAATTCAAATTTGGATTTTCAGCGTTAGTTTTCAATGTCACGTGACCCTTACAATCATACTCTGTATGATCAGATAATTTTGGTGCACAAATATTAATTGCGTCTCCTATTATAAACTGCTTAATTTTTGTAGAAACTACTGTTTTGTTTTTTTAGGATTCCTTCATGAAATCAAATAAATCTTTCTTGACGTCATGAATATCTTGTAGAAAACTCAGTGATAGTTTTGATTGCTAATATCACACATTCCAGAAGCAGCACAACTGTTTTCAGCCCTGATAATGATAATACATTTTTGAGCATCATATCAGCATTTTTAAAATGATTTCTGAAGGATCACGTGACATTATAATAGTATAATAGGTAATATTCCTGAAAAATTGGCACTGAATTACAGGAATAAATTACATTACAATTGCAAAACATATTCACATTGAAAAGCTAGATTTTAAGTGTAAATAATCTTTCACAACAATAGATTTCATTGCATTTTGATCAAATACGTCTAAGAGTTTAACTAAAAGTATTAAAGTTTCCAAATGTTTAATTGAAAGATTCTTTTTGATATAACCCTAATCTAGTCAGTTTTTGGAGTAAAATTGTGTTTTAATGTTAACAATTAAAAAAAAAAAAAGTTTCTTTATGCCACTGTTGAAGTCAACATCAATTTGGAAATGTCGTTTTTCATTGTTAGTGAATGACACCAAATGCATTAACACACTGAAGCGCACCGTGAGCAGTTTTACAGTTTTTAAAAGTATGTCTTGAATCAAGAACGAGTGTGTAACATCTGGCTGAAGAGTGACCCTGCAGATCTTGTGCAGCTGTGAGAGGTTAGATCTCCCAACATGGGTCAGCGAGTGTGTGGGTCCTCTTCTGGCTCTCACAGATCAATGGGATTGTGAAACTTCTTTCATTCACACTCGACGTGACCCTACATTTGCTTTTCACTGTTTTGAAGACAGTCGCATGTCTCCTGACCTTTTTAAAGAGCCTCCGAAAGTAGATCTACTGTAAAGTGAGTCTTAAATGCTTGTCGTATGGGCCTTTTTTACAAGTACTAACACTATTGTGGATCATATTGTGTTGTGTTTAGCGCGCAGGATCGCTTCATAAACACGAACTCGCCGAGGCCATGGAAGTGGAACAGGAAGGACTGGTAGAACATCAGCCTCTGGAGCAGGACGACCTTAACTTTGAGAAATGGAAGCCCAAGCCAAAGCCCAAGAGGACGCTGCATGAGAAAATAGACGACCTAAAGACGTACCTGTGGAACGCAGAGACTAAGGAGTTCATGGGCCGCTCAGGGAAGAGCTGGAGTGAGTAACTTGCCAAAATTACTTCTGAAATTACACAACAAAGGGCATTTGTCTGTGGTTGAGAGAGTGCATCCGAATTGTTGTTGGACTGTAAACCAAGTCTTTAATTAGCGATTAGTTCAGTCTCGCCATCGAAACAAAGGCAAGTGAGACCATTGCTTATTGTTTTTGCTCATTATGTTCCATTTTTAGTGGGAATGAGAGGGGACGAACTGTGCTTCTGCTCACTCAGACAAAGCGTACACGTTGTCACCGAGCGCGCATGTGTGTGTGTGTCCAAGCGTAGTGTTTACATAGGTGCACAGATAGCTTAGAGACATCTTGACAAAAACAGACTGCCTGGGGAATGGTCCTCAGTGGGAGAGCGAATGTCACAGTCCCTTTGCTGGCCCGGGATCACATTCCATTTACCCCTACCGTGCTTTCCTCTCCCTCTTTCCCAAAGCCCCCTTGACCTCCAGATCCCCTCCAACACGCTCTCAGATCTACAGTGCAACTTAACATCATAACTTTTTTGGCAGCGAGCATTTCCTGGAGCAGAGCGATGATGACAGAGCAGCCAATCGCTGCTGCTAAATGTCCCGTTGCTGAGCAACGCAGCTAATCCCATTGGGGCGAGTACTCTAAACAGCAATATGAAAGCATCCTGGGACAGTGAAGGAAAATTTCATTGCGCTAGTGCCCTCGTGTTGAGTGTGGATGCAGTGCTTTACATGGGCATGATATGATAGGGAATGTGCTTGAGGTGGATTAAATAAACAGCCATAGTCTTCTGTAGAGTAGAGGAGGGGCTAGTGGAGCGCTGTGATGCGTGTCCCATGAAAGGAGAGTGCTGAGGCCTCACAATGCCAGAATGGGGTGATTGGGCTCCTTGGAGCTGGCCGTGGTTCTGTATGGCTGCGAAAAACCGTCACTGTGATGGCAACCGGAGGTTCTCTGTGTTCCTGAGTGAAAGGACAGCTGGGAGAATTTTTTACCAGGCTCAAACAGAAAGGCCTTTGTGGCTGAGGGACACAAGACGAGCTGCAGCTAGTTGCTTGGAAATTGTCTGCACAGCAAAAGCCGCTGGGTTCGATGACATGTCCCATTTGGTCAGTTGTTAATGGACTGCTAATTGAAAATTAAAGGTCCGTCAGGACTCATATACTACACTCATGAAAAAGGAAGAAGAAAAAAGTTCTTTATTGGTATTGATGGTTCACTGAAGTCTTTATATGTGCATAAAGGTTCTTTGTATTTTTAAAATACCAAATTAGTTATTTTTATAATAGTTATTTACATAAAAATGCCTATTACATTGAAAGCCTCTTTTTGGAAATCATTATTTTTTTATTTTGTAGGTTTTATTGCCTCAATTAGTTTGAACACTTCTGTAATGAAGAATGATTACTAACAAATGAAAAGCTTTACTGTTGGAAAATGAGTTTACCTGATTTTAGTATTATGTACATTCAGTTTATATTTTACAAATCACTTGATATGTGAATCAGTTATTTTAACACAATTAAATTCATCTTTATTCATTTGTTTTTGTTTCCTTTTTTAGGCCTTATCCTTCTTTTCTATGCAGCATTATACATTTTCCTCGCAGCCATGTTTGCTGGTTGTATGTGCTGCCTGATGTGGTCAATAAGTCCATACGCTCCCACCTACAATGACAGAGTGATGCCACCAGGTTGGAAAATTTGCATTTTACTTTGTGCATGTTTACATTGAATAATTATTTAATATATATATATATATATATATTATTAAGATCTTACAACCATACAGAGAATAATCTGTTTGGAGAATAGATGGAATATAAATATGAATAATTTACAATAATAATAATAAAGCAGTTCAAGTGCCTAGTGCTAAAACCCTATTGTAATTGTTAGGAATTTTTAAAGTCACTATTGTGCACTAAAAGTAGACCAAATGTCGTCATCTACAGCGTCACCAAGGCTCACTCCAATTGCCTTATGGTGGCTCTATAGTGATTAAAAAGTACAAAGTCACACATAACTCCTAATATGCTTTTTGAAAGCTAAATTGTAAAGTATCTTATATCATGGGATGGATCAACAAAATGCAGACATCCAGATTCAGGTCACTTTAACATGAAATATATGTAAATGGCTTTAACTAGGCAACCACTTGTCCATTCAAATGACTTGAAATATGACATGCATTCTCTTTGTCCAACATAGCAACAATACATAAATATAGTAGTCAACATTCGAAGTGGATCAAAAAACTTTGTCCCAAGATAAGAACAGTTATTGTTTTGGGTTTAGATCAGCTTTTATGAAAGGTATTGATGAGCTTCAAATGTTGACTACTGCTATATATATATATATATATATATATATATATATATATATATATATATATATATTGTATACAACAGTTCTGTCTGGTTCTCGAATCTGATTGGCTCATAGCAGTTCAAATCTATTACAGCCTTCTCACTCTTCTGTATTACTTAGGCCAATTAGAGTGACAGCAGATGAATAAACTCACTACAGTTTGACAAATATTGCAGCTGTTGGACAACATAATGTTTTGAGCCTTTTTTTAGGCGGGAATGTAGTTGCACACCAACACGCGCTTCCCACCAGTGCCAATATACAGCCACATTGCACTGTTACTCGTGTAATATTGCTCATACATCACATTGTTGTGTTTTGAAAAGCACTACTGCCATCAGCAAATACAACTGAAACTCCTGTTAGACAAGGTTAGCAAAGGACAATTAAAAGGAAACTCTACATGCACAACATATGGCTCTAGGCCTAGACATCTGTAAAAATTGTAATTATCTAGTTTTATGCCCTGTATATCATTCAATATTTTGTGCATACATACACTATAAATATCATGCTGTGTGTTTAATTCTGAACAACTACCTCTAGACGTACTGCTGTCATTCCTTAAAATGAGAGTTGACTTAAAAGGAAAACTGAAAATTCTGTCATCATTTACTCACTCTTCACTTGTCACAAACTTGTTTGAGTTTCTTTTTTTCTGTTGAACACAAAAACTCAACTTTATTTTGAAAAATGTTGAAAACAGGTAAACATTGACTTAGTATTTGTTATTCATACCATGGAAGCAAGTGGCTTTAAAATACATTTGTGCTCAACATAATAAAGAAAGGTTGGGAGCACTTGAGGGTGTGTAAATTTTAATTTCTGGGTGAAATATCCCTTTAAACATTTAATTGTAATTGTGCGAAATGACAACCTAGAAATTCAATTCTTTATTAATTTATTAATTAAAATAAAACATACAAATTTTGAACAAAATGAGCATGGCCAAATATATCTAAAAGCTTATAATTCCTCAATTAAAATTAAATTAGGTGAGCATATGATTTCCACATGATGAACGTTCATGGTGACCAGATCCTATGTAAATAATAAATGGCAGTCCTACAAGCTTAAACAAAAAAACAATTATTCTTAAAAGGCCAAATACACTGGTTTGCTATAAATGCTTAAAATATATGATTTAGGTTTTTGAGAACTAATACATTATATCATAATTTGATTGTGCTTTTAGTGCTTGATCCCTTAAAATACTGCTTATTAAATGATTATATAAATACATAAACACAATTCCAATAAATGAGTTTAATAATTTACAGTTTAATTTTGTTAAATCATGGTTTTATTTTCTACAGCTAAATTTCATTCCAGAATTTATTTATTTATTATATATATATAGCCCCCTTTTGAATTTTCGTTCTTCTATTTTTTCTTCTGGAGAAAGTCTTATTTGTTTTATTTCGGCTAGAATATAATAAGTTATTAGGTTTTTTTTTTTAAGGTCATTATTATTAGCCCCTTTAAGCTATATATTTTTTCTATAGTCTACAGAACAAACCATCATTATACAATAACTTGCCTAATTACCCTAACCTGTCTAGTTAACCTAATTAACCTAGTTAAGCCTTTAAATGTCACTTTAAGCTGTATAGAAGTGTCTTGATAAATATTTAGTCAAATATTATTTACTGTCATCATGGTAAAGATAAAATAAATCAGTTATTAGAAATGAGTTATTAAAACTATTATGTTTAGAAATGTGTTGAAAAAAAATCTCCTCACCGTCAAACAGAAATTGGGGAAACAAATAAACAGGGGGGCTAATAATTCAGGAGGGCTAATAATTCTGATTTCAACTGCATATTCTTGGACAGTCATATAAATATTTTGCTGCATATTATACTGTGTATGTGCCAAATAAAATGCAATTTTTAAATCAATATGTCCATTTATTTATCTTCAAAACTACCTCTCTTTTTTTCTGGCAGGTATGACAATGTTCCCTCACGTAGACACAGCTCATGGGTTTGACATTGCTTTCAACGCCTCTGACCGAAGCTCGTGGAGGAGGTATGCAAAAACACTGGAAGCCCATCTCAAACGTAAGTCCTGCAAGTTTAGCGAGTTTGCTTTGACTCTGTTTAATAGGGAAGATGCATTTTCTGTTGAGCGGGCCCAGATTCAAATGGCTCCAGCACACTGTTGAACAAGTCCCACTGTCTATAGAAATACTGACAAGGAGGGAAACCCTTTTGTGCGCTCAGTGTTACTGCTCAGTGCTGCCAGGGCCCCACTTTTTGTGCTGGCCTGTAAGTTGTAGGGGCCAGTCTTGGGCAACAGCCATTGTTTGGTTAATTTATGGTCTCTCTCTCTTTCTTTTCTCTCTTCCATCTCTTTTATTGCGATTTCCCGCCATGGCCAGCCTATGACGATGGATTGCAGGGCAGGCGGAACATTGCATGCAAAGGAAATGCGTATTTCATGCAAGAAGACTTGGAGGAGAGTGCCGAGCGCAAGGCATGTCAGTTTAACAGGTCCTCGCTGGGAGCCTGCTCTGGCCTGCAGGACAAAGATTTTGGTTACTCCAAGGGAAGACCCTGCATCCTCGTCAAAATGAATCGGGTGAGATTCTGACAGAGTGTGAAACTTTATTTTGCTTACAGAACAAAGGCCCACTGAAATGGAGTCAGTAATGCTTTTAAGCTCTAGTGCCATCTTGTGGATGATATAAGCAGTGAGTTCATTTATTATGTAATCAGGTCATTCTCAGAGGCTAATTAAATTGTGGATTAGTGGTCAAAAGTGATTTCCGAAGAGACAATAATTGCTTTTAATGACATTCTAAGTTTAATTAAACCATCAAAATATAAGGAACACGTTGAAAAGGAAAGTACTAAACTTGATGAAGGTTGATGATTTGGCAAACAAAGGCAAACTATACTCATACATCTAAAATAATAGTATACATAAATTTTTTAAGAAATCTATAAATATAGTCAAATGTTATATTCTACTGTATTAATTCAATCCTAAATTGGCCCACTTTTAGTTAAAAAAAGGGTGTAAACCAGTAGTCACAAACTCAATTCCTGGAGGGCCGCAGCTCCGCACAGTTTTGCTCCAACCCTAATCAAACAGTTGATTCAACTAATCAAGGAGTTCAAGACTACTAGAAACTTTTAAGCAGGTATGATTCGGAAGTGGTTGGAGCTAAAATGTGCAGAGCTGTGGCCCTCCAGGAATTGAGTTTGTGACCACTGGTCTACAACCCTTTTTTCTATTTTCCATAGACTACAACTACACTGCAATTTAACACACTAGATAAATACTTTACCAGTTTTCTAAAGTAAACCGAAGTTTACTTTATTTAAACACTTACTTTAGCAGTTTTAATACTCAAAGTATGCAGGTATAAATTTAACAATGTGAACGCAACATCAACATTATTCATTTTACAGTTTTAAATCAGTAAAACTATGTGAAACTATTTCATAGCCTACTCAGTCAAAAGCGTAAACTCCAAAGGAAGAATACTTGAAATACAAAACAAATACAACAACACTAATATTAATGTAGATCAGGGATGCTCAACTCTTTTCCTGGAGATCTACCTTCCTGCTTAGGTCAGCTCCAACCCTGATCAAACACACCTGAACCGATTAATTAGGACCTGAACAGCACTTGATGATTATAGGCAGGTGTGTTTGATATGGGTTGCAACTAAAATGTGCAGGAAGGTACACTGTAAAACCCAACAGTCAACTTTATCAAATGAAATGAGTGTAGTTAACTCAAAATTTACTGAAAGTTATTTCTAGTCATCTACTCAGAGTTTTGAACTCAGTGTTGAAGGTAATGAGTTAATTAAATACCTCATTACTTCAACTTAAACAGAGTAAGCTCACTATACTCATATAGATTAGTTTTCTTAACTGAAATGGTTTGAGTTGCCTTAATTTATTGGGTTTTACAATACTCAGGTGGTTTGAGTTCTCTTCATTTATCTGGTTTTACTGTGCTCAAATTGCTTCATTTACTCAAATGGAGTAAGTTCACAGTACACATTAGGATTAGTTTTTGAACTCAAAACTAATTGAACTGAACGTGTGACTGTTTTCTGTTGTGACAGATTCTCGGGTATCTGCCTGGTCAAGGCACTCCAGTAAATGTTACATGTGGATTAAAGGTAACAATTAATGACTAACATTATTAGTTCATAAGTAATAAAATAACAAGTCACCATGCAGTCCATTTCCATAACAATTTTGGATCTTCTCCAATGCTTTTTTTTCCCAGAAAGGGTCAACTGAAGTCCTCGGAGAAGTCAAATTCTTTCCAAATCCTAACTTCGACTTGCGGTACTACCCTTACTATGGGAAACTGAGACATGTAAGTGATCCTATTTCACAATTCTCAGAATTTCTCTCAATTCAATAGTATTTTAACTATGTTTTGTTATTTTATTTAAACAGGTAAACTACTCCTCTCCACTGGTAGCTGTGCAGTTTCTTAACGTACAACACGACACCCCACTACACATTCAATGCAAGCTAAATGGCAAGGGCATCATCAACGATTCACCGACTGACCGTTTTCTGGGTAGCGTGTCTTTCACTTTAGAAGTGGGTGCATAGGATCGCAGTAGGCCTAGAGAAATTGATTTTAAAACTCAGAATATGTTATAATAAATGAAATAGCACACTGGGTGCTGTCTTTACCCATTAGCCCTCTGATTATGCCTCCGGCAGCCACTGTGCTATTCATGTCAGAGAAAACAAGGAATTTCCCAGTACGCAAAAGCTGAGATTCATAGATCACATTCAGTAACATTCAGTACCCAGACACTAGAACTGAACTGACACCTGTCTGAATTTCATTATAGGATAAAAAACAAACAAAGATGTCCAAATATGTAGAACCCACTTATAGATGAGGCATAATTACACAAAAACAAACAGCCTACAGCGTGACTTAGGCTAAACAATCCTCTAGATCTGTGTAGATTGTAGAAATTAACATTTATTAATTGATCAGTTCTTTTGGTAAGTCAGATGTGTATATAACACGTTAAAACTTTTTTTTTTTTTTTTTTTGATTTTTCCCTGTTAAGGAAAATTCCCCCTCAGGCCGAAAAACGACTTGTAAACTTTTTTTATTTGCTCATTTAATGGAATAACAATCAAATGTGGTTTAGAATTAATAATTGATTGTACATTTTATTTTTGGACAAAATTTTCTTTATTATTTTGGGATATACAACTAAATTTTGATTCCAGAGAAAAGTATTTTACTGAAATGGACAGCAAATCCCATTTCAAGTTGATTTTCTTGTTTTGTTTTTGTCAATTATGCAATCAGCATTTCTTAAAAACTCAATGGCAAATTTCACGTAATTCATCTTTGAGTGAAAATATCTGTTCAGTTGCCTGTAAGAAGGATTTCAACAGTATTATTTATTAATTGTATTTGAATATATTGACATGGTACGAACGGTTACAAAGTGTAATAGTGAGATGAAAATCGGTAACTGCACGTCTTTGTTATTCGGTAAATACAATGAAATATCCACTGGCTGACAAAGATTTGCCAGCTCATGTTTTTAAACACACTCATGTTCTAGCATAAACAATAAAGACGGATGAAAATTAACGGAATCAAACCTTTCTGCTCAGTTTTCCTCTTTAATGATTCACACCGTTCCATTCCACAAAGGCACTTTAAGCTGGAAACTTTTATTTAGTGATCAAACTGACAAAACAAATGATAAAGGCTTTTGTTTGGAAATATTGTTTTAAATATATATTTACTTGCTGCAGAAAGAGCGGCTGATAAATATTGCCATGTGGTTTCATAACAGGTCCATTCTGCATAAATAAACCCCGCCCGAACCACTTTATTGGCCTTTGACTGAGTTCTTTAAAGGGCAAGCTGTTTGGACAGAACTGGGTAGGTATAGTGTGTCCACTGTCATATTGAAGCGATATAAAGAAAGTCTTTTTTTTTTTTTCCTGACGTTAAAATAGGATCCAAATCTTTTCCATTTTAAGGCCCACTGCAACGTGACGTAGGAGTGCGGTTTCCCCAGCCACCGAATTGTTTGACAGCCGCATATTAACATGTCTCCATAATAACACACAATCATATCAACAAGACAAGATGTGCGCAAAGCAACGTTCTGTGTTGTTGATATGATTGTGTTACTACGTAAACATAATACACGCAGCTGTCAATCTAATAGGTGGACAGGGAAACCTCACCTCTACATCACGTTGCAGTGGGCCTCAAAATGAGAGGAATTTTATTTAATAACAATTTTTTTAGAGGTTTTTCACCTTTATTATGACAAGACAGTTGAGGTTGTATACAGGAAAGTACTGGGAGCAGAGAGAGGGGAAGGGTCGGCAAAGGACCTTGAGCCAGCAATCGCACTCGGGTTACTGTGAGCACTATAGTGCTATATGTCGGTGCACTTAATGACTAGGCTACTGGCACCAACTATATCCTATTTTCAACATCACGAAATAAAAATAAAGACTTAGTCTTTTTCACCTCAATGATTGTGGACACACTATACCTACACGGTTTTGTCCAAACAGCTTTCAAAAGATGATTTTCATCATAGGTGCCCTTTTAATCAGGATTTGTTTTTAAAATGATCTTGTGCTTCAAATGACAAAAAAAAAAAAAAATTATGAAATGCTTCAAAAAGTGCTCTTTTATACTTGTTAACTTCAAACAGCAACAAGCAGGTGATCCTAAAATGCAAGCATGTAGGTTGTTTTGTGATTATGATCTCAATCAAAAAAAAAAAAAAGGTTTTAGGAAACAAAGAATTCTACTGGATTACTTGAAATATCTGGTCATTTTACTTGTTAGTACACAGCAAATATGGTTTTATATATATATATATATATATATATATATATATATATCATGTTAAGTCAATTATTCGCAGTTTGATATTGATAGCCATAGAACAAATTTAATTGATAAATTTCATAAATGTGGTAGTTGGGACTACTGCAATTTTTGAAGAATGGAGCTCTGAGGTTTATCCTAAATATCTTTGTTTCAAAGATGAATTGAGGTCTCAAGGGCTCAGAATGACAGTTACTCACTATTAAATTTGGGTGAACTATCCACTTTAAGTTAAACAGGATCCATGGCAAAATGGGACTCAAATCATTTGAACATAAGGTCAGTCTTCCAACCAAGAGAGAAGTAGGTCTTACTGTAAGATAGTTCAGACTTCCAGTTAACTGCCATAAATATGACATCAGTAAGTTTATAGCAACACTGAGGTACCAAGTCCATCAGTGGAAATTATGACTATAAAAAGTCATGAGAATGTGTAAAATTTATGATTTTAAAAACAGCAACGAATGAGAACAAAGACAACGAATAATGTACAAAAACAAAAGCAATTTTATTTAAATCTTTTCCATTTTGAAACGGTGAACCAACATTCCTAACCTGACAGAAAAATCAATCCTATAGAGAATGAACAAAGAAAATGCAACTAAAAAAGGCACACTATAGTACAATGATATTCTGTCTTTAATAGTTTGTTAAACAAAAATCCTTTGGGGACAACAGAATGACTAGAGAAAGTGTATAAATTGGATAAGTAATTCACTACAATGAGTGAAAACGGAAACTGCAGCTTTGGTCTTTAAAACTAGTTTGTACATGTCTCCAGAAGTTAGAAGGGAACTAAAACGCACAAATCCATGTACTAACAGGCCTATTACAATACTTCCAACATTCCCTGAGGAATCGAATGGAACAATCAACAAAAGCATTAAAAAAATAATAAAAAATTATATTCAAATGCTGGTACAAATGTCAAAGTTTACCTTCATAATACAATGTGCTAAGTGCAAATGTCTAACTTATTAGCTCTGCTGATTTAGAAATGTGCCAGGATCCTTTATCCCTAATTTGGGGCCACAAATGTGCAGGAATAAGATTACACAACTGAGCAATTACATTCAAATGGTTCAACTCAAACCATATTTCTAAAATCTATAATTGCATCATTCATTCATTCATTCATAATATTAGGTCACAAAAATCACAGCATCCTCAGAAGAAAATAAAACCAAATCTCCCATAAAAAGGAATCATCTTTTCTCCATGCATTTAACATACAGCGCAATGCCAGTGGTTATTTCAGACAGCCTGTGCTTACACCAAATCATGCCTGCTGACATTGCTTCTGGTGAGATCAAGCAGGAAAAAAAAACAAAAAAAAAACCACGCCATTCAGAACACTATTAAGATTGCACACAGGAAGTGATTAGAGATGTAAGTGGCAATCAAACATGTTAAAAACTGGAGGGTTAGACGGTTTGTAAGGTAGAGGGGAGGAAGCCAACAGGATCGGAGGAGAAAGAGGTAAAATATAAGTGAAAGGGCAAGCCAGGGTTAGTAGGTAAGACTGCAGCAGGGCAGGTGGTTATACAGACTGGTAACCAGTACGACTCTTCCGCCGGCCAATCAGGTAAGAGATAAGCACTAGGATGATTAGGAAGCTGAGTGCCACACCCACAGCAATGGGCACAAGAAAACTCAAATCAGAATCCAGAAAGCACTCCTCCGCTGGGAGAAAGGAGAGACAGAGAGAAAGGGATGGTGAGTGTGATTATCCAAATGTTAGATCACAACAAAACATTGCAGAATAGCAGTCATATGCCACACACAGGCACTTTAGAAAAATCACCACAATGTATTGGCAATACTATTTCTCATAAGAAAACTTGGAATGGACTCAATCTCTGAAATACTGAGAATTTGCAGAACATGATTAGATAAGATTACTAGGACTAATTGAATTGCTCATAGCCAGAGTTTTGACTTCTCTTTCGTCCAATCAGATAGGCCAGTAAAACAACAACAACGAGGACCGCCAGGGAAACTCCCACTGCTATAGGGACAATGAAGTTATCAGGCTCATCTGCTTCACAATCCTCAGCTGAAAATAAAGAGAATGAGTGAGGCAAAGGGTGTCAAATGTCTGTGATTTAATGTTTACATCAAAATTAAAACTGAAGGAAAAAAAAAAAAAAAAAAAAAAAAAAAAAAAAAGCCCACACCAGTTATGTATACACAATAGTCTTTTCATTTATTGCAGCTAAAAGCCCATTAAAACAAAGCCATTTATTGCAAAGAAAAAATTTAATCACATCAAATATCAGGGCAGTCCGATAATAATCCCTTTTCACAAGTCTGCAGGCAGAGAAAGGTTCGCTCAAAAGAAAAAAGCAAAAACAAAAATCAAATATAATCCATATTTATTATAATTTGATGCAACGGATTGGAAGGAAAGCAAACATTTCATTAAAGCAAGGCACAAAAGTTGCCAGTGACAGGTTTTGAAGGTGTCATTTGTCCTGACTTTGGTGACAAATATTTACACGATTGTGCGAGTGCTGCATAAATTAAATTTGAATAGTGCACAGTGACAATTGACTGGAAATGAAAACAAGCAATAATGTGATAAGACAACAGTTGTTCTGCAACTGAAGTCCAAAATTAAAGTCATGGAAAATTAAAACAAAAAGTAAATTAAATACAATTGACAGCTACTACCATAGACGGCTCAAACAGGTACAAATTCAGCGCGCAGAAAATACAATTTACAGACGTATTAGCAAAAAGCAGCATGTCTCTTTCAGGCTAGAGTAGCAGTAAATAAATCTTTCGTTATGAAGCAAAAACGACAGATTTAGAAGTAATCCCTTTTTTAACAAAAAAAAAAAAAAAAAATTACAAAACTTTTGCTTTAAAGCTTAAGTGTTGCTCATAAAAACTACTATTACAGCGGTGTCTTTTAATGCTAGTCAAAGTTTAAGCATCCTAGCATTTAATTTCCAGTTCTAGAGCTATAATGGCTTGAAAGGGGTAGTCAATGTTTACATTCTCCCCAAACTGATCTGAATACAAGACATGCAAGAGCACCTGATCTCAATAAATGAGCGGTCCAGTAATTAGAACTAGAACTGCTTTTAATACAAGCCAGGTGCATATTAAAGTTTGTTTAAAATGACCGCTTTGATAGGCATAAATTTAAATTTGCACAAACTGCAAAAGTGACCACAAAAGGAATGTCTAAGAGAAGTGCAGGGTCTGATATGGAGCAATTAAAGTAATATTGGCCACAACCCATGACGAACGAAGCTACCATTTTTACATATAGAACAAAATAGCAAGGGGTGTGACACCAATATGTTTGTGAAGGAATAAAAATGGGACCATGCACTTAGACTAAATTGTAAAGGTGGAAGAAAAGGTGTACACAATAGGGAGCTCTGGTCCTGGAGGGCCACTGTATCTTTTGATTTGAAAAGGAGTTGCAGTTTAGGGGCCTATGGATTACATTATTTGTTTTGACTCATGCAGTTATGAGTCATTTGCCAATTCAAAGATTGCACAAAACCCCACAATATTTACAGTAGTCCAGGAACAGGCTTGTGTGTGTCCCTTAATACCCAGGATTTGATTCTGTGATTTGTTGCATTACAGTGTCTGATATCCAACATAGGTTCTTCGTCGGCCAATCACGTATGCAATCACAACAATGAAAATCAAACCAGCCAGAGCAGCACCAACAATGATTGGGATTAAGAGGCTGGTGTCATCCAGTGAACATTCATGGGCTGCAGACAGAGAGAACATGAACGAACATGTTAAGCTGCAGTCTTGTCATTAAAACCCCTGCAGATATTCTCAGATCACTGCATAGACATCAATATAATCTGGTAATACAGGGCCATTTCTCTCAGGATTAAAAGGACTTCTAGAACACAGGTTGAGGGTGATTAAAAATAAAATAATTGCAATAGCTTCACATTAAAAATACACACTTCTAATTTGTGGAGGAAGTAAAGGTTAACGGCATCATACAATTTCCATAAATCCATAATTCCATAAAAGACCCATGAAAAGCGTTTGTGACATTATACCAAAACAGACATTTAGTATAATTATTTGGACATTAAACACTTTATGGACCAGCACAGTGCCTAAACTACCAATTAAATGATACTTTGCCACCAACTAAAGCACTACACATTCTAAAAAAAAAAAAAAAAAAAAAAAAAAAAAAAAAACACTTCAAGTTGAATCAAATTGGAGTCAAATCAAGTTGAAATCTGATTGAGTAGCAAACTTTAAAATTTAAATTTCATAAAAAAAAAATAGTTTAACATGCAAGTAACCAAAAAATTAAATCTTTTCCATAATTGCCAAATCATGCTACATTTGTCTAATAGGCTTTGTGTACACTGCAAAAATTGTAAATTGACACCAAATGTTTGGCTCAAATACACAGCATTTAATGATTTTGCAAAGTACACAGGAAACACCATGAGTCAGATTTAGATTTATCAGATTTAGCGGTGCATAAGCAGTGTCACACTAAGTGATAAAGGGGAAGAAAAAACAAAAACAAAAAAAAAACACCCCACTATGAAAATGTCATTTGCAGCTTCACTTTTTTTGTACACACATTGACTCGCTACAGCTCTCAAAGTCCTGTTATATATTATACACTTGCTGTATAAATACCTGTGATGAGGTAATTAGCTCAGCAACACCAATATTCATATACATACCTGTGCTAAACACATTCTTCTTGACATCAAAGGGCTGCACTTGTAGCTCAAATGTGTTGAGGGTAAGTTTGTCACTGATGTTGTAGCTCTGCTCTTTTCTACACATGTAGGAGCTCCCGACAGAAGCCTCCCACAGAGACAGATTAGTATTGGAGTCATTGAAAATGTTTCCTGTTAGGAGGGGGGGGAAAAAAAAAAAATAAATCAAGTGGACTGATTACATGAATTCAATTAATTCATTTCTATAGCACCTTTACAAATGTAGGTAGTGTCAAAGCAGCTCAACAGTTCTAGTAAATATAATGCAAAAATAAAATGCACAACTCAAACAGCACCATATTGGTCATGGCTGATTTTAACAGAATCTGTGTTTCGTCAATATTGAAGACTTGCAGCCAGATTTACTTAAGTTTCTTTTTTACTGCTTTTAAAAACAACAAATAAATTTGCAGCAACTGATTTCCATAGATCAACGGGTTTTACAAAAGATCAGAGCAAATTAAAATGAATTTAGCTTGGTAATAACCAAGTTCAGATAACATCAAACACTAGAAATGCCTACTAGTGAAACCACATTTCTAACATGCACAATGCATTTACATACAAAATTCACTTGAAATGGCTGACTCTGGTTTAACATTAATATACAAGTCTACATTTCATGCATCCATAGGTCTCAAACTCAATTCCTGGAGGGCTGCAACTCTGCACATTTTTGCTCCAACCCAATCAAAACATATCTGATCCAAATAATCAATGTTCAAAAAGTCATGAACACCTTTAGTATGGATCAGCTGTTTGATCAGGGTTGGAGCAAAACTGTGGAGGGAGTTGCAGCCCTCCAAGAATAGAGTTTGAGACCTTAATAATAATAATAATAATAATAATAATAATAATAATAATAATAATAATAATAATAATAAAAAAGAAAATGAAAAAAAAAAAATCGAATGAGCTTACCATTTCCAAGATCAACAGTCAATGTCAAAGCATGTAGATGGAACTTCTGAGAAATCTAAATAAAAAATAAATAAAAACTGCTTTACCATGACATTGGAAGCATTACACATTTTAATATGAATTGTAAAATTTATTTTTTGAATGATCAACATTTAACAAAAGTCAAACCCCAATCACATCCTTTAAGCCAGCAGAGTAGGGGCTGTAGCCCTGCTGAGTTACAACCCTGCTTAAACACTCCACTATAGGTGTCAAACTAATGGAGTCCTTCAGTTTGGTTTGATCAGGCATGATTAATTAGGGTTGGAACTAGTGTGTGGGGGGGGAGATTACAAGTTACCACTGTACAAATGTTACGAACCAAAAATTGGTCGGATGACCAACAACCTGGCTATTTTACAACCTTCTGAACTTTAGCCCACTGTAAATGTGGCTTAACATTTTTTTAAAAAAAGACTTACATTTGTAAAGACAAAATGAACAGTGATGTCTTTAGACGTCAGAAAGAGGGAGGAGTCACTGCCACCACTTCCGCAGGTCCCATTCACTTTTGTCACATTAGGGTCAAGGTTAACAGTCTGTAGGCTGGCATTCTAAACCAAAAGATATAAAATAAAAAATAAGAGCAGAATAAAAATATATATTAAATGAAATCTACAGAAGGAGACCACAATTACACACCCCACTTATTTTGAAGCTGAACTGAAGGCCCATCTTTGCCAGCAGACAGTCTGAGACATTGTCGGTCTTGACACTGTAGTTTCCAACAGTCGGTTTTGGGACAGGAGGAGTTGTCGGAGTAGTCGGTGCTCCTGTAGCATTGGTGTGTGTGGTGGTTGGCGCATCTGTAGTAGAATTGGTCGTGTTGTGTCCTGTGGTCATTGGCGGCTCTGTGGTAAAAGTGGTTGTGTTGTGTCCTGTGGTAGTTGGAGCTAACGTGGTAACTGTAGCCTCGGTGCTAGTACTACTAGTGCTTTGTGTGGAAGTTGGAGCTGACGTGGTAACTTTTGTGTGTGCAGTAGTGGTTTTAGCTGCAGGTTCTGTAGTCAGAGTGGAATGAGTGGAAGTTGAAGAGGGCCTGGAGGTGGATGTGGTAGATGTAGTCTGGGTGACTGGGAGGAGGTTGGCTGTTTTAAGCTCTGCTGTTGAGGGCAGTGGTGATGTCGTCATATCATCAGCATGAACAATACCTGTACAGGGTGGAAGCAGATGGTTATAAAACAATTCCCCTGTACTTCACATTGCTGCAGGGTTTCCCAATTGGAAAGGAAAAAACAAACCTGCCCCAAAATCAATTTGATTGAAATTGCTTATTTACTACAGATTGAGATGGACAGAAGTCAATCAGTATTGGATAAAGGATCCCCCCCCCCACACTACAAGTCATTAACAGATCAATCAGGCACAACGAATAGGGGTTAAAGAATTGGCCAATTAACAGGATAATGAAAAAACTTGGACTGCGTGTAAAGAAAAATCTAATTCCATAATTAATTTGAAATGGATGAAAATGACAAACACTGATGCTCATAAGCTCTGCGCTGCAAAAAAAAAAAAAAGTTTACTAAAATGGAACTCTAATTCTGATTTTGCACCAAATGACATGGAAAGGAACATGACAGGAATGTCCAAGCTCAAGCACAGCCCGGTCAGTGATATGTAGGGCTGGGCGTTAAATAATAATAAAAAAAAAGTAATGGAAATCAACATTCAGAACCTATTCAAAAAAATAAATAAAATAATAATAATAATAATAATAATAATAATTTCAGGACAATTCTTAATTACAGCCACTTCGCAGAAACATTTGCTCTCTGGTCAAGTAGGACAATGGACTATTCTTGAGCTTTACTTTGCACTACGTTGACAATGATTGGAAGCAGTGGCAGAGATTCCTTTAGATGGCATTAATTGGTCAGTGAACAATGAGGGACAGAAAAAAAAGAAAAGAAAAAAAAGCCATTATTCATAAATTAAAATGTTCAATTAATCAAGATTGATTTTAGGCTCAGCCCTAGTGATGTACTATAAAAACACCCTCCACCCCACAAAAAAAAAAAAATCTAAAAAAATAAATTTAAAGAATCAGAATTTAAAAATTAAATAAACTTGAGTTGTGCATTTACAGTTTATAATGGAGCTTACTGTATTGATAAATTGCACCAATTATATAAAATTTAAAGGACAGATATAAATCTATCAATTAAGGTGAAAGACTACAAGTACAGAATAGCCTTTTAACAATCTTCACGAAAAGGAAATAAAACCGCAGTCCAAGCACATTCCCAATGCTTCAACTTCCTGACATGTAACTTTTTTTTTAAATCCAAGTTTGACCAACACAATTTATAGAGATAAAAAAATTGGAGCCTTTGAATGGGCAAAGGTTCCAGATTTTATAGAATCTCCTGGAGTCTATCGATTTCTTAGAATAGTTAATTAAAAGTGCCTTAAAAAAAAAAAAAAAAACATTTGCGCATCAAAACTGTAGCTGCATGTTGCTGTGTGGACTTTATTCTGGTTCTCATTTGTTTGGTGTGTATTAAGCAATTTTGCATCAGCAAATGTGTGATTGTTTATAAGGAGTTGTGTAGTGCATTACAGCAGCTAGATCAGCACAGTGTGACCGTCGCTCATTTAGTTTGATGAAATCATTAACCTGATGTTTCACACACACGACAATCACATGATGAAAGAGGGTGACAAGATAAATACACTGAACAAGCACTTCACAAAATCACATGCCTCAAAGTAAAGTGTTATTCAGGATGACTCTTACCCTACTACTCTTTCAGATTATTTTTTTCCGTTTTGTTGAAATCAAAATCATGATTACAAAACATTACTGTTAAAAAGGTTTCTCATAAAATGCAACAATTCAATCAACTTGTAAAAACTGATGTTTTACGAACAAATATGGCTAAATCTTATATCAAAAACATAACTCTTAAGTCATTATGCCAGCGTATGATTTACTGGCTTTACGACAGCTTGAGTCACACCGGTTATGTCGGAAACGCTTGTAAACTTTCACATTAGACCGCATTTCTGGAAATCAAACCCATCTATGCAATGAGAGCTTAAAAAAAATAACCTAGCATATTCAACAGTACGTAAACAAAAAAGCAGTTTGTTTAATCAAAATTCGCTAACAACCCTACAGGCAAACATTAGTTGCAGTGTAACGGCCTACAAAAAAAAACCCGTAAGCGATTTTCTAAATAACTCAAATGTATATTAAAACAACCCAAAGAAGGTAAAAAATTACCCTTGGCAAGATGACAGTCGCTGAATTTCTACCGCGTATCTGTTGGCGTAGGTAATAATTCAGGCTAATGCTAACGCTAACTGTGGGCCTGCGCAAAACAGCCAAAATAAACTTCGATATCGGTTTTTGTAACGCGACACCGTCTGAAATTAAACACTCAACAACACAGTCGTACGTACCACTCAGCAGAATAAAGAGCAGAGGCAGAAAACCGCGGACAGCCATTGCGACGGGTGGATAGTTTCTCTGAGCAGACAGACAGCAAGAGACGCCCGAACCGAGTGTGACCCGGTGCAGCAGCGCTGTAAGCTCAGCCTCAAACCTGAGCTCATATAAGTCATATGACAGGCGGGACGGCCCTCTCCTCCTCCCCCCGCGCATGTGCCTGACGTCGAGTTTACGGACATTGCTCATTTCACAAACCTGTGGGTAATTAAATCAGGTCGAGATGTTTTACTGAACGTGTTAACGTAATTAAAAAGTCTAAACAGTATGATCACAAGCTGTCATAAAACCAGCGTGCATATTGATATTGTATTACAAACAAAACATTTATTTCATCCATGTATTCCCAGCTGTTAATTTCTTCATACAGAGACGACATGTTTAGTTTTAAGATACCTTAATCCTGGCATGAGGGGTTTCTCATAATAGGCTACTACTCTTTCTTTGTAGTTTTTTTTTTAATAAGTATGACAATGTTATTCAAGTTATTAAGCTAATAATGAAAGCAATTTTGTTGAACAAATCCATATTTTTTCAAAGTTGATTTGATAAGGATATACTATTGATTGGCCAATTAATTAATTCTGTGGGACTATTATTTTAATATATTTTTTTTAGATCATTTTCAAGAATTTTCTGTAGTTATGGGATCTATCTGGTCTTGTTGCTCTATTGAGAGGTACATTTACTGTTTGTCACATTTTTTGCTTAATTTTGTGCATTCCTTTGTTAGTATATTATGTTTTGCCTCTTGTAAAATGAAAATAGGATAATCTGTTCATCATTTCAGCAGAATATTATTAGTCTACCAGGTGTGACTCCTTATTGAAATAATGTATTGGATAATATTTTTGTTTGGAAAAGGTATGGATGCTTTCACATAGTTATTTTCTAACAAATAAAGTAAGAGAGATTTCTTACAAAGTAATTCATAAATTCTATCCTGATATAAACGTGAAATCACCGCTAATTGTTCTATTTGTGATGACTGTTTTTAAACTTCATTTTTTTAACTGTCCATTTACAGAAACATTTTGGAAAATTATCTTGGGTTTTTTTAAAAAAAAAATGTATAAGAATGTTCTTTGTATTGAAAGGAGGTAATGTGGCTTCGACTATGAACAACCTGAAAGAAAATAGTTTTATGTGGTGATCTTGGGTTTGCTGATTTCAAAATATCACATTCATAAGTCAAATTTTTTTCCCGTGCAAGCGATTTATTTGAAGGTTAGGCTTAAAACATAACTTGTAAACAGGCATGTGTATATTTACATATTTAATTGCTCATATTTAAATTGAAAAAAATGTCATTATTTTACATATGACTGTGTTTAATTATTTCACTCAATTATCCTAGTGGTTTAATAGAAGTGAAAATGTTTAAAATGTAAAGTATTTCATAAAAACATTAATCATGACTCCAGTAATTATACAAAATGACATTTGTTAATTTGGTTTGGCTTAAAGCATTTGCAAAATTCATTAATGTAAATACCCTCACAGAGCATCTAACAGGGCTACTGTCAAAAACATGTATTCTAAATTTTTACTATTATCTCCCATGAAAAATTTTACCTGAACACATTAAGCAGCATATTATGAAAAGTATAAATGAAAACTGTAAAACAAAATTAAGAAATTTTTACTAAAAATAATAAGGCAGCAAAGTCTTACAAAATCAAAATTTCAAATTGTAGACAGTTTTACTTTTCGAAATCTTGTGACAAACTGGGCAAGAAAAAACTTCTCTGCACAATATACGTTGACCATTTAATACTAATAAACCTTTGTTATATACAAGGCCATGACAATAAAAGAAATACTATAGAAAATCAGAGAACCTGGTGAGATTCTTGTATGGAAAAAAGCTCTCTAAACTCTTTCCAGGTTTCCTCAAACCTCAAGGAGTATTGAAGGAGATTGTGGCCTATAAAAAAGGCATTCCCAAATGTGCGATCATACTTTTCACAGATTATTCTCACAGAGAACAACAGTATGGCTAAACAAATAATTGAGAAAAAACTAATATTAAATATATTTACTATAAAAAAATTAGTATTAGTATGTCAAAACTATTCTATTGTCACACTGCCTCAAGCATAGTTCAATAAATTACAACTCTGTAACAAATGCATAGGAACTTGATACATTTTGTCACTGAAAACCATACTCTCATGTCTTACACTATATATTACATTTTATGGTCATTTAAATCAGCAATTCCACTGGAAACAATATTTTATTGAAGGACTCTATTCAAGACGATGTGACTAAACCCCCTGTGAAACCCATGATGTGTACCCGTTGTGTCAGAATTCACCACATATTTAACCTTTTTGCAACCACTATAAAATTGTTAAGTTTTGTTGTCCTTAGGTGTGACACCCCTGATTATTGAAAAGGTCCAAAGAGTCTGACAAGTCATGGAGAAAACAAAAGTATCAATATTTTCCTGTAGAATGAATAGCAATATATAAAGATAAGTGTGCAACAATGACAATAAATCACTCTCACACTATTTGTATGTTATATATAGAGTTGCTTTTCTTAATTTTTGAAAATGTTAATATAGTGAAAGAATTGATAAACTCAATAACCCTTATATTTTCCCAAAATCAGACTTCAATCTACATAAATATATCTATTTTTTTCTATAAAAACTGTTTATCCCTTTTGTGCTGTTTGGGATGTTTTCATCCACTCTGGGGTGATTTTAAGTCTTAATTTGGCCACAACTTTCTCTGTGTTTCAGCAAATGGAATGATTATTCGTGACAAATCTTATTTTCACACATATTTTGACAAAATGCTTTGATTAAAAAAAAAAAAAGTTAATACACTGGGCAAATGTATTACCCTTTTGTTATGTCTGTGGCTGTTTTTTGCCCCATTGACTCATATTTTAATGCCATTTTTTGATAGCAAATCCACGGATGCCCAAATGCATTCTTGATTGTTGCTGGTTTTTCTTGTTGGGAATTTTTTTTCTTTTCTTTTTACTGTTTTTACTGTTGATCATCAGTTGAAGTGCAAAAATGCTTAGTTTCTGCCCTCTATATGGAATATATTGTATCTATGAGACCTTTGTGCACTTATATTGATATGTCTGAGAAAATAAAAATTCGGCTCAGCTCTCAGAACATAACAAACAGGTTAAGTGTACACACACACACACACACACACACACACACACACACACACACACACATTATAATCTTCTGTTTTACTCCAAAGAACTCCATATAAAAGCAAGACTTTTTTGCACAAGCTTATCTGCTGCTACCTGATGATCAATAGTAAAAATGACACATTTTACCTCTTGTCAACAGGGAAACCACCAACATTCAAGAATGCATGCTTATATGCTGTCATGGCTTTGTAATCAAAAAAGTGTCATTATAATGGAAGTCGATTGGGGCAAAAACAGCCACGAACATAACGAAAGAGTAGTCAATTTGAACATAACACACGGGTTGACAAAAACGCACTACTTTCACTGTGAAAACCCCGTTTCCAGTGCTTAGTGTGGACTGCTGCTGGTGCATTGGCGCCCTCTGGTGCCGCATCAAAACCGTCAGGCCTTGCGCTTATCCAACGTGCCTCAACAGCAGCTGCGCAGAGCAACGGTCGAAAGTACTTCCGGCGGGTCAGCGTCGCCTCTTAGAAAAGTTACTATTTCCCCGCGGACTTTGACTAAAAACCTAAAATACCAACCAGTCTCGTGAGCGGACAGACGGCGTCCGACAGAATGCTTTAACGCAAACAGCCCTCGGCGAAAAGCAGCTTGTAATCCAACGGACTTTGTGCCGCGCGCCGGAGTGTGCTCGAGCGAGAGGAAGCAGTATTCAACCATCTTTCCTCTGCTGGCAATAACAAGAACAGAGAAGGGTCCAAGTGGGGCTGCACTTCTCAATTTATATTTTTTCCTCCTTATTCATACACGGAGCCGCGAGCTTGCACTTTCCCCGACCGAGACCGAGGAATAGAAAGCGTCCGCACCCGGGATCGTAGCATTAGTAGATTAGCGATTTGATTTAGTATTTCTTTTTTCATGTTTCCAACAGGTTTACCTTCCCCTAATCCCCCACCGCCAGCCCAAGAGCCCAGACCGGCAGCTTCTGATGTTCACAACGACAGTAGCTTAACGTCTTCTAAGAAGAGGAAAATCAACAGTTCAGACAAGGAAGACATTGATTCAATATCTTCGTCTCCTAAAGCCATCTGTAATTCCTCCTCCACAACGTCCTGCTCTTCCAGTTCACAACAACAACAGCAGCAGCAGCACATCCAGAAGAAGTTGAGGTTTGAGGACCCGCTGGATTTGATCGGACTGGATGTGAAGATGGCCGAGGAGTCCTGTAACCCAGCCGAGTCCTGTTCAAAGGCGAGAAATGTGTTCCTGCCCGGCGGTGTTGGACACCATGCTAACGGACTGACCAAGTCTGCGGGCTCCGCCACCTTCTCCAACAGTAAACCTGGTGCTGCGAAGAAACTTGTTATCAAGAACTTTAAAGGTAGGCGAAAAATCTGTAAAAATATAGAAGTATCTGGGGCTGTGTTTCAAAGCTTAGCTAGCTGCCTGTCTAGACTGCGTTTATGGCCAAACGCAGTTGTGAAGTCCATAAATGAGTGGTGGAGCCACGGCCTCATGTAAAGGTAAACAACACAAAACTTCTTTGTAAAAGGAAATGTAATGATGCTGTCACTAATGATAGCAAAGATCTTTCTATCTAAACACTTATTATGGACTTTAACTAGCTTTTATAGAGACAAGTCACTTTTGCTAACAAAATCTCACTGCTTGAGTATTTGTTTATGGATATTAACTGATTGTTTTTATTGTTTTCTTTTTATTGTATGTATTAAAATTCAAAGTCATTTAAAAAAAAACCTGGGAAATCTATACAGTAGGATCTAATTTAGCAACATTTTATAAATTAAACAAAATAAAAACAGTGCATTTATTGATTAGTTAATGTTTGTAAAAAATTATAATACAACAACTAATGCTAACAAAGTCTTGCTACTTTTTGATCGATGTAGTACTAAGACAAACTAGTTGGAATTAACATTTTGCATAATAAATTATATAATAATGTAGCAATAATACCGGTTCATGCTAACATATTTAAAAATTAAATGTAATCAATGACAACAAATTAAATATTATTGTACATTGTTACCAAAATGCTTTTGTACTTTTAAACTCTAATAGTCTGTGGTGCAGTTAGTCACTATTCTGAGGCTCTTGCTGTGACAGATTTTAAAAAGTTTTTTGTTTGTTTCTGTAGCTATGATGTTCAAATTGCAATACTTCTGTTTTTTAGCCCTTATATTTGAGCACTTATGGGATAATTACTATTTTACATTTTTATACTTTTAATTCCTAATACAATGGCAAACATTAACAAATGATTTGATATTGCAATAACTGAAATCTTATTTACTTCACTTGAATCTAATTCTAAATATAATCTAAATGCACTTAAATAACTTTTTTTATTCAAAATGAAAATTCTCTAACCTCTGTGAGCCTATGATAAGTGTTATAAGACTCTGATAAGTGTTTATATTGGGGCTATTTTGGATCTCTGGGGTAAGTCCCCGCTGCAGTGCTTGTATAACTTGTCATATCTCTAAACAGAGAGAAGCAGCAGTTTTATTTATTAAAAGGCCAAGAAATTTCCCTGTCTCAGGACGGTGTTTTTACACCTCTAGTTTGAAAAAAGTCAGGAAAGTGAGAGAAAAGTCCAGCTTAGGTGGGAGTGTCAAGTGGTGAAGGAGGGAAGGGTTTGCATGAAAAGGGAGTTTCATTTCGTGCACACACTGATTTTCACAGCAGCAACACAAACACAAACACAGACGCAGGGGAGATAGACAGTGATTTGGAGAGCAGCATTTACAGCAGTGGAGGATTTTCAGTCCATAATATTGTAGTGATATTACTGTTAAGTTAGTAACTAAATCATTTTGACTAAGAAAACGGAAAGAGTACTGCTGACGATACTAACTGACTTTGCCATCTAAATAAACATAAACAAAGAACATTGATCGCACACTTACCAGGTATGTAGAGACAGGACAATCAACTGGAACCTCGTCCTTTTTTTAAATCCGGATTTCACCATTTCCAGTTTGGAAAAGCTCTCAGTTAAAAAATGTTCCTTACAAACATATTTCTGTCGCATGTTAGCGGACCACAGTAATCCACACATGTGGGTCCGCATGCAATCGGTGCTTTCATCATGGGAAAATGGAAACAAAACCTTTGTTGCGACATGTTTATAAACGCAACACTGACAACCCATGTCTCCAAACTATTCTTCTACTTGTTTGAATTATGGTTGGCAACACAACATGGCGTCTCTCTGAACACTGTAACAGGTAAAAGTAGTCTTCAGAGCTTTAACATGCACATTAAGGAAGTTGCATCTCATTCACAACATAGTGCGCTGATAGGTTTAAACCAAGTCTTTATCGTGAATTAATGAACAGATGTGCTGAAAACTTAATTGTCACTTTAGACCAGTCGGTACAGACAGCCAATCTCCATGCTGAAAGTTACACAATGATATTATCGCCGTGACGTTGCTTCAAAATTTCTTTTCAAACCAGAAGAACGAATTTGCTCAAAATAACTAAAAAACAACCAATTTTCACTTCCAAGTTTCGTGACACTTTGACTATATGCTTTATTATGAATCTTAATCATCAAATCCTGACATTGAACCTGAACACTAAGGTTTTTTTTTCTTTTCTTATGTGTACTAACTGTTTTTACGCATCATCTTTTTATACAATGTTATACCTTTTCAGAAAAGCCCAAATTACCAGAGAATTACACAAATGAGACCTGGCAGAAACTGAAGGAGGCAGTAGAGGCCATACAGAACAGCACTTCAATAAAGTACAATCTAGAGGAGCTCTATCAGGTAGGCATTATAATAAATCAGCTTTATTATTTTGTAACATTATACATAGAATCTAATCTTTACTTATGTTCTTTCAGGCTGTTGAAAACTTGTGCTCTCATAAGATATCTGCCAAGCTGTATAAACAGCTCAGAGTTGTTTGTGAAGACCACATCAAGGCACAGATTGACCAGTTCAGAGAATATCCTTTTCCTTGCTACACTTTGTATTCATTTATTTTTTTTCTTTGAAAGAAAAGAGCACAAACCAGGGCTCAACACAAAGATTTCTGCAGGCCAATAGTTCTGCAGGCCTACGTTTCTTTTCAGTTAACATAGTGTTATTATGCTCACTCGTTCAAGAGTTTGCGGTCAATCATATTTTTGAAAGAATATTCTTACATTTACAAAGTTTGAGTTTATTTCACATAATTAGCAATTAAAAACAGCAATGTAGCATACTAGTATTTAACATTTAAGCATTATTATTTATAGCACTTAATATAAAAAGACATTTTCATTTAAAAACTATTTTGTATTTTAATGTATATGTTAAATATATTTTTGAGTTTAAAACAGCATTACTACTATATTCAGTATTTACATGATCCTTCAGAAATCATGTAGTGTTATGAATATTATTAATATTATTTGTTAAGCTTATTAGATATAAATATATTATCACCACCAGTGTGGAAGTAATTTGAACTACTTAATATTTTCACTATATATTTATATATAAAAAAGTTTTAATTTAACATTAGTGCTGAAAATACTTATTTGTTTCCTTCAAAAAATGTTTAATATCCCAAATTGCAGTATTTTGTTTTTCTGTGATTTATATTGCGATATGAATATAATTTCACAGGATAACTCTAGTAATTCTATTTGGAAAGAATTTCTCATTTCACTTTGATTGAGAGTTTGACTTTGGCGGTGAGTGGACCTGCATAATAAACACAAAATCGCACGCACGCACGCACACACGCACACACACACACACACATCTATCTATAATCAACAAATTAAAGCATGGATGAAAACAATAGGAGACTGTTAAAAATTAAATAAACTGCACTTTATGGTTTTCAATGGAGTTTAACAGTTTAAATAAAAAGCCATTCTTTGTTAAAGTGACAAACTTTATCATTTCTTGTATTCAAAAAGGTTAAATTCACTTGAAATCTTAGTGCGAGTCCTTGAAAACACATCAAAAAATCTTTCACACTATTATATTAGGATTAAACTTTGCAATGAAATCATGTGCTCTGAACTGTGGTTCCTGGTTAATTATAATCCCAACTTGACATTGCAGATCCTGCGATGTAACTTGTGGATTCACATATCGCGAAATCAATGCTGAAACGATTTATTGTGCAGTCCTAGTTTGCAAGGTAGCTTGTGTGACAAAAATATGTTTGTTTTAAAAAAATATATGTTCAGTTAAGTAAGATGTTAAAATAGGGCTAGGTGATTAATTGAAAAGTAATCAAAATCAGTATTCAAAATCGATCTAATTTCTACTGCATGTGGAGTCATGTGATCCTGCTCTGTTAAGGCTGATTTATACTTCTGTGTCTAACCCACGAATATAGTCCAGCGCAGCCTTCGATAAAATAGAACTATACGTTGCATGTTTGCACTACATTGATGATATTTGGAAGCTGCACCAGAGATGCCTTTAGATGGCAAATTTTCCATTACAATAAAATTATTATTTACATTAAAATATTTGTTTACAGAAGATGCAAGAATTGCACTTTTTAAAATGTTATTTACAGTATATACCAGTTATTGGATTTAGAAGAAATACTGCTTATTTTCTACTTTTAATATGAAAAACATTGAAAATAATTTACTTTGATTCTGTAAGTGCAAGTTCTTTATTTTCACTTTTTTTATAAGAATAAAAATGACTGTTGGTTTTAGGCAATGTGTTTTAATTTCAGTTGATGTTCAATAAATAATCCTAGATAGTAGATAATGTGTGTCTCCTTTAATTATTTTAAATCTACAGTGCGCCCTTTATTCAAAAATGTCTTGTAATATATGAGCATATTTATTGTACAAAACCTGACAGTGAACTATGAGGGCAAAAAAAAAAATTGTATTATAATAAATAAATTATTAATTGTAATCAAGTTAAAATCTTCAATTAATCGAGATTTTGTTTTTAGGCCAACTCGCCCAGCCCTTTGTTAAAATAATGTTCAGATAAATTTAGAAAAAATGATTCAGTACTTTTGCATAAATTATGTTAACTATTTTGATAAAACTATGACGAACTTTATTTAAATTTGTAGGGAAACATTTCCGAGAAATTCAGAAATAATTGTAAGTCAGTGATCTTTTATTTAGACTGTCTTGATTACCACCAGCTAATTTTAACTGTGGTGTAAAAGAATTTCTTAACTCTTGCTTTACGGATGCCCTAGACAGTGTTCTGTTCCTCAAGAAAATAGACAAATGTTGGCAAGATCACTGCAGACAAATGGTAAGTCAAGGAATTTACTCTAAACATCTTTATTTCTGCTTTTATTTGATGTTGATGTTGTCTTTGTTTAATGAAATGCTTGCATTGTCTGTCTTCTAGATCATGATTAGGAGTATATTTTTGTTTCTGGATCGCACATATGTTTTACAAAATTCTATGCTGCCATCAATCTGGTGAGTGTCCACTCTTGCAGAAGGATATTGAATTTGTAACACTTGTACTATCACCCTTGCTGCTGTCTTTATTTACTACCCGTGCTTTGCTGCTCTTGCCACTGGTGATTAAAGATACTCTTGTGCTTCATCTTCAGGGACATGGGTTTGGAGTTGTTTCGTTTCTATATCATCAGCGACCTGAAGGTGCAGAGTAAGACAATCGATGGGATTCTGCTTCTTATTGAGAGGGAGCGAAGCGGCGAGGCTGTAGACCGCAGTCTGCTGAGGAGTCTCCTGAGCATGCTCTCTGACCTGCAGGTTTGAACACAAAGTTTGGGCTCAAATGAATTAGGGTGCCTGTGGGGTCTTAAAATGTCTTCAATTTCAAAAAACTAATTTTAGATCTTAAAAAATCATAAATTCACTGAAATATTGTGTTGTAGGTCTTAAATCATTTTAAAAAGGTCTTAATTTTTCTTTGTCCAACTAAAGCTACTCAATCAGGCCAACACCCATCCAATTACCAACAATCCATTTAAATCACTTTTTTTTATTGCAAAGATATACAATCACAACAGCTGTTAGACATTTTTACTGAAAATTCGGTATTAGGAAAAGAAAACCATAAACAATTACACAATTTCTCATGGCAATAAATCCCTTTATATGATCTTCCATTTATGTAAAAACTATTTACAGAAGGGGAGTGGACATAATATTTAGAGATAGGCATGAAACTTAGGTTTTTATAACAGAAATACAGTTGGTTAAAAATAGACAATAAAATATGTGGCTAAGAAATAACCATTTTGATTTTTTGAAAGCGTTTAGCTCTGTGTAAGTCTAAAATTTCATTTATAATGGTCTTAAAATGGATTTAAAGTCTTTAAATTTGACTTGATGAAACTTGCTGAAATACTGTTAGTGTTTCTAAGTTTATTTAAATGTTTTTTTTGTTACAATTTAGTGTGTTGAATTCATTTACATTGCATCTACATGCCAACTAACTTTCATTAGACTATAAATAGACGATTAGGTTGAGGTTAGTTTAAGTTGACATGTACCTGCAAAGTTTCTTATAGTCAGTTAAATGTCTGTTGAAGGAGCAGTCTCAAAAGATATTAAGCAGACAGTCTACTAATACTCAAATGGACCATCAAAATAGTGTTACCAACGATATTCGTCTGGAGAGACTTTAAATTAAGTGTTTTTAAATGTGAATCCGTCTAAAATTGTATAAAAAATTGTATCAAAAGATTGAGAGTTTTATCTCGTATAATATTATTATTATTATTATTATTTATGTATTTTCTTATGCATAATTTATTGCTGTTGGTGAATTTTAATTGTTAAAATATTTTTATGAATATAGAAACGTGATATTTACAGTTGCAATCAGAATTATTCAACCCCCTGATTTATTAACCCCCCTGTTTATTTTTTTCCCCAATTTCTGTTTAGCGAAGAAATTTTTTCAACACATTTTTAAACATAATAGTTTTAATAACTCATCTCTACTTACTGATTTATTTTATCTTTGACATGATGACAGTATATAATATTCGACTAAATATTTTTCAAAACACTTCTATACAGCTTAAAGTGACATTTAAAGGCTTAACTAGGTTAATTAGGGTAACTAGGCAGGTTAGGGTAATTAGGCAAGTTATTGTATAATGATGGTTTGTTCTGTAGACTATGGAAAAAATAAATAGCTTAAAGGGGTTAATAATTTTGACCTTAAAATGGGTTTTAAAAATTAAAAACTGATTTTATTCTAGCCAAAATAAAACAAATAAGACTTTCTCCAGAAGAAAAAAATATTATCAGACATACTGTGAAAATGTCCTTGTTCTGTTAAACATTATTTGGGAAATATTTAAAAAAGAAAAAAAAATTAAAATGGGGTTCAATAATTCTGATTGCAACTGTATAAAATGTGGTGAACTTGATCTGTTTTTTTTTTGTTGCAATGGCATAACCTGAGAAGCTCTCTCTCTCTCTCTCTCTCTCTCTCTCTCTCTCTCTCTCTCTCTCTCTCTCTCTCTCTCTTTTTTTTTTTTTTTTTTAGTACAGTGGGTCAGAGTTATTTGATTTTCTGCAAGTGGATTAAAATGTAGCAATTGTTGTACCGGTTTTGTGAGATTTTTGTCTTGATCTCTGATTTAATTCAGCCTTTATATTGTGTGGCCACATTCAGTAGTGTCTGTATTTGTTGTAATGTCATCTTTGCTTTTTTTTTTGACAGATTTATCAGGATTCATTTGAGCAGCGCTTTCTGGAGGAGACAAATCGACTGTATGCTGCAGAGGGCCAGAGGCTCATGCAAGAAAGAGAGGTGAGGGAATATTTTATGTTTATTGTGTTTTATTACTGTTGTTCTGTGGGGAGAAAATAATTTTTGTGTCTCTTTAACTGGTAGTTAATTTGAAATTATACTTTGTTACATATTTGCTCATCCATTTTTTTTATTTATTAAGTATCATTGTTTTAAAACGAAGGACTCTTTTTCCACACAGGCACAGTTCATAGTTATCAAGGGTTGTCAAATCCATAAAAAAGTACCCATATTTGAATTGTGTTCGAATTTAGGAAGGTAACATTTTTAGTTGTTTATTTATTTAATATGTTTGTTTCAGGTGCCAGAGTATCTCCATCATGTCAACAAACGTCTAGAAGAAGAGGCAGATAGAGTCATCACATACTTAGACCAGAGCACACAGTAAATATGCAAAGAAAATGACTAATATTCACAAAACAAATTCTTATTTTAGCAAAATGGTAAGTAAATGCATATTTTTGTGTTTCCAGAAAACCCCTCATTGCCACAGTGGAAAAGCAGCTGCTTGGAGAACACCTCACTGCAATACTTCAGAAAGGTATCAGATGCATTGAATAATTAAAATAAAATTATGAACCATTTCTCAAAATGGCAGTTATTAATATTGAATTGATTGTTTTGTCATCAGGTTTGAATAACTTGCTGGATGAGAACCGTATTCAGGACCTGTCTCTGATGTATCAGCTCTTCAGTCGTGTGAAAGGTGGTGTGCAGGTTCTTCTGCAGCACTGGATCGAGTACATCAAGGTCAGCACGGGATTAGATCATTTTTGTGAACAATTGTTTTTATTTTAGTTTTTGCTTAATATAGAAAACAAACAGCATATGAATTAATTGTAAAACAACCCCGAATCCCCACCCCCCACCCAGGTAGACTTGTTTTATAATAACAGAAACACAAAGATTGCTGTATAGAAGAAAGAAAAAAAAAAAAGGGGGGGGGGGGGGGTCAGTTAAGCCAAACACAGGGTAGAAGTTAGGTAAGTACAAATATATAACTATTACATCATGAGATGCATATAACACGTATAAACAGAAAAGTTGAACATTAGAAGGTAGAAACAAAAGATTTGACTATCAAAAGCTAAAATCCAGGACTTGACAGTTTTTGACTGAGCACCATGTATGCGCGCTGTTGAAAGTTCCATACAAATAATGTCCACCAAAGATAGGCCCCATTGACGCCTACTCATAATATGAGGAGGGATCCAGTGGCAGACCAACATTTTCTTAGCAGCTGTAAAGGCAGCTAAGAGTAAGTTTTTTTTTTTGTTGCGTTGAGAGTGACATGTTAGAAAAATCGTTTAGGAAAAAGCATACTGGAGTCAGTTCTACATCTTTTCCCAACAAAAATAAAGCATCATGACCCAGCTGAGACCAAAAGGAATGAAGTGCAAGACATTCCCAATAATAATGAAAATAAGTGCCAACTGTGAGCAATCTGGGGAAGATGATAAATGCATAAAAAAACGTTTTACAGGGGATAAATAGAGTCTATGCAATAGTTTCCAATGTATCATTTGATGGTTTGGATTTTTTGAGGAGGATGAAATATTGTCCCACTCCCACTCCACTGATATCCTTAGACCAAATAGTAGTAATAGATAGTGGTTTGTAGAAATTTGGGATTAGATAATTGATAACACCATAACAAAACAATTGTGGATATTATGTGAGATTTTTAGGTTTAAATGTTTTTTTGTGTGTCTCAGGCCTTTGGAAGCACAATTGTCATCAACCCTGAGAAAGACAAGACGATGGTTCAGGAGCTTCTGGATTTTAAGGATAAAGTCGACCACATAATTGATGTATGTTTCATGAAGAATGAGAAGTTCGTAAATGGCATGAAGGAAGCTTTCGAGACGTTTATCAACAAACGGCCGAACAAACCTGCAGAGCTCATAGGTAAGTGCATAAAACTGTTTTTTTATTGCAAAAATGCAAGCCCTGCCTTCTCTTAGTTATTGTTGCTGTTTCCCACAAGCTTTCAGTGTCAGCCATGAAAATTCTTATCAATTTGTGCACTCCAATTCTGTAATAATTACATACTAGTTTCAGAGAGCAACAATCAAAATGTCTGCAATGCGCGTTCCGGGGATATAATCAGGATGTGAAATTGTCTCTGCAGGGTATCAAAGCTTACATTTCTAAAACTTAAATTTAGCGCTTAATATGTCTTTATTCATTGAGAAAATGTGTTGTAGGTTTTAAATCCTTTTAAACAGGTCTTAATTTTCTGATGTCCATGTAAAGCTACCCAGTTGGGCTTACACCCATCCAATGCACGTCATGATTTTGCCATCTATATTGATCCTGGAACATCATTTTTGTTGGAAAATGTAATCCATACCTATTCCCTACCCATAAACCCAACCATAACTGTAAATTATTCTCTAAATCAGAGAGGAATATTAGTTGTTAACAATCAAGTAGAAGTGCACAAACCTAACCGTAAGCCTAAACTATAACATAAACATTAAACATATCCCTCATTTCTGATTGGCTGATTGGAATGTTGTTCCAGGATCAATATAGATGTTAATCCAGGAACATGTCCTACTTGGTGAAATCAGGTTGACACCCATTCAATCACCATCAATCCATCTTGATAAAACTTATCAATAATATGGTTTCATTATGTTCCTTACAGTAACATTAGTTTAAAAGTTCTCCATGTATTTATAGCTACCTGGTGAGGACACTGATCTTTATTATAGTTTTTAAAACTTGTCAGTTTTTTTTAAAGAAACATTATTGAGAAAAGAAAGTGTATTTATACAACTAAAGTTTGCATGTTTTGACAATTTATTTAAAATATGTGGCTAAGTAATAACTACATGTAAATTTAGTTTGTTTTGTTTTTGATGAGGCAAGTTAAAATCTTTTCCATTGGCTTAACTGGACCATTAGAAAAAATTGGGCCTGTATAGATCTGAAATGTCATTCATAATGGTCTTAAATTTGATTTGGTGAATTGTGCAGGAATGCTGTGTGAATTGAAGCTATAGCCTACAGTCAGTATTAATTGGAAGTTTGGTTCATTTTACTAACTCAGACTTTTGAGTCTCATTTAGCACAATTAATCTTTTAGTTAATTTCACCATATTGTTCAAATGTTTCTCATTGATTCCTCAACACTTCAATCATAAACACACAAATGCTGGCATCTCGAAAAAGACAAAGCTCTCCACTTTACGAGTTGCTTGTCCAGCATGTGACAGCATAATAAACCAAACATAAACTCTGATAACTCTAACTGATTGTGAATCTATCCACACAAGTGCATCCTTTACTTGCACTTCCCCAGGTTTGGGGAATGGATGAAATTGTTTGTTGTCCAACTTTGTGTAGGTACTACCTGCTGTCTGTGTTGCAAATCCCATTTGAGCACTTTTTCAATATTATGATTTGCCAGAATGCCTGTCAATGAAACTCCCAGCAAAAGTAAATTGAGGATTTTTGTTTTCTTGAGAGCTTACAACTGCTTTGATCAATAGATTTACTGATATTTCCTAATGTTGTGATTTTTATGTTCTGCAGCAAAATATGTGGATTCAAAGCTCCGTGCTGGGAACAAAGAGGCAACTGATGAGGAGCTGGAGAAAATGTTGGACAAGATAATGATCATATTCAGGTTCATTTACGGTAATGCTTTTAAACTTAATGCTCTGTTCCTGAGACCTTGGAGAGTTTTAAATTTTTAAACATTGAAGCTTCATAGACTTTTTTTTTTATTTCTCTCTCTCGTTTTTAAAGGCAAAGATGTTTTTGAAGCCTTCTACAAGAAAGACTTAGCGAAGAGGTTACTGGTGGGAAAGAGTGCCTCTGTAGATGCAGAGAAATCAATGCTGTCAAAACTGAAGCATGGTAAATTACTTTTCTTCTTTTATGTTTGATTCCAAACCCTCGCAAATTTTTCTATAGATTGTAAACTAAAAAGGTGTTTTTTTGTAGAATGTGGAGCTGCATTTACTAGTAAACTGGAGGGAATGTTCAAAGACATGGAGCTGTCAAAAGATATTATGGTGCAGTTCAAACAGGTAAAAGTAGCTTTTATTTTCATTTCCATTATTCATGTTCTTTAGTGTCTCGTTTTCATCTAACAAATCTCTATTTTCATTCTGTACTTCAGCACATGCAGTGCCAAAATATTCCCGGTAACATTGAGCTGACAGTGAACATCCTCACCATGGGTTATTGGCCAACATACGTCCCCATGGAAGTTCATCTGCCAGCAGAGGTCAGTTCTAAGAAATATGTAGAGATGTAACGATTCACTGTGAGCCGGTTGAAAATCGATTCAAATATGTAATGATTTAACTAGGGCTGCAATAACAAATCGATTAAAATCGATTACTAAACGTCTTGGCAACGAATTTCATAATCGATTTGTCGTGTCGTTCGGTGCCTCATAGAATGGATGGAGAAAAAAAAACGAGTTGAGGTAACGTTAGAGGAAAGATACATGGCGAGGAAGGGAGTAACAGCAGGGTAAATCACTACAGAATTCTGGTTTTGTTCTGTTTTAAAGTGAGAAACATTACACACACAACAAAATTGTAAGCTCCCAAATGCTTGTAGGGTTTTAACTTCTCTCTGTTAAAAACACTTGGAGTTTCAATGAGATAGTTGTATATTTCGGGCTGGATGCTTGGCCATTTAGTCTTATCCAATATCCATTGGGTGGGTGCTATTGCAAATGAACCTGTCAGATGAACGCCGCTCACTTTAATGGTAATTTTACCAAATAACTGCTTATCACTGGATAACAAGCTGTTATAATACGCTAAAAGCATTATGTAAATAATATATATATATATATATATATATATATATCAATATAACTTATCTCTAATACAACAACAAACTCTGTACCGCTTCGGATATCATTCCCTCGCTGTAAATGCTAGTGCTCTCATTTTTTTTCTGCAACCTCGCTGCGCACGCATCCTGAATGTTTACAAACCGGTAATTCGCCTATTGTGGCTGTGGTGTGTCACGTGACACGCGCTTACATCATCGATGATTCGTTGCTCAGTGCTCAATAAGCGCTCTCGCTCAGCACAGTGGAGATTTCTTTAGTTATATGGTTTAAGTCGTTTGATATGTGGTGATACGCAGTCTAATATTTCGCAGATCAGCCACTTTTGACGCTCATAAACAAACATAAAGTCTTCGTGCTGCAGGAATTAGGGAGTTTGCTGAAGGCGCAGCTGACGTGCAGTGAGGGATTTGCGTCTTTAATAATCTACGACAGTTTGCGTTCATTGAACAGTATGAATGACTTATTAATCCATATGAAACAGTCCCTTAAAAGTCACGTCTGGTTTCAGTTTCGGACTTAGGCACGCTTGCACTCACACTGTAAGCGTACCGCGCCTGAGCCCAAGTGAACCGTGCTCTGGCCCACCTCTTCCAATCGGGCCTGGGCCGCCCAAGTGTACCGTGCCTGAGCCCGATTCAGAGCGCTCACACTTCTCAAACGATATGGGAAACGGGCCTGGGCATGGTTCGGATAGCATAGTGTGAGTAAGCCCTTAAACTCACCAGTAAAAGGGTCAATAACAGAAGTAAAGCAGCGGCTGTATAGTTACTTTGCATTGCAAGACTAAAGACACGGTTTAATTTACTCACGTTTTTTGGATCATTAAATTTTCCATATGTAGTCATGTATAGCTCTACTGCAAAAAAGCTTTTATTACTTAGTAATCCCCCCCCCCCCACCCGTGTATGAGCCGTGTATGTATAGACTATCCTGTCACAAAATGCGGCGAAAATCCTACACGACAGGAATAGTTTGATCATGTTTACATTCGGAGAGCAGCATTTACAGCGGATCTTTTAGTCTATAATTTTGTGCTATAATATTGCAATGATATTAACATACTATAAACTTAGTAACTAAATCGTTTTGACTATAGTATGTCTTTAAAAACTGAAAGAGCACGGCTGACAATACAAACTAACTTCTGAATGAACAAAGAACTCACACTTACCAAATCTTTAGAGACAGGACAGTCACTCTGGAACTGTGTCTTTTTTTAAAAGGAGACGAGCAGCAACTCCAGAATTCATCATTTCCAGATGAGAAAAGGTCTCAGGTAAAAATGTTCCTTACAAACGCATTCTGTCGCGTGTCGCGTGCACTGTAATCCACATGAGTCCAGCAGCGCTCTCACAGCGGGAAAATGCAAACAAAACCTTCGTTGCAGCACAATAATAAAGTAGCTTAGTCTCCAAAGCTATCATGCATATTAATGAAGTTGCACGTCATGCACAACAGAGCGCACCTATTGGTTTGAACAAAGTCTTTCTCATGAATTAATGCCGCACCCTCAGAGACGTCATGTTGTACTCGCAGGGACAGCCACTCTTCACTCTGGATTTACACCCAAGTATCTCAAGGCCGTGACGTAGATTCAAAAATTTGTTTCAAACCGGAAGAACAAATTTGCTGAAAATAACGCAAAAACAACCAATTTTCACTTTTTAGTGCAATATGTGTGTCCTCAAAGTGTTAATAGCAGTGTGGGACACATATGTAACTGTCAACAGCTCAAAAAATGTGTTTTGGTGTTTCGTGACCCTTTAAGGGTAATTTTCTTACCCTATTGGCAAATATATATATATTTTTTTAAGCAAACAATCACATAATTTGAGGTGGGGTTTTTTTTTCAGAAAACAAAACATTATTTCTTATGCTATTTCATGTGTCTAGTATGTATCTTGATTTAAGATTTTTTTTAGATATTTGAATTAAAAACAAGACAACGCAAATTTTTTATTATTATAATTTTTTTATAATTATTATTATTATTATTATAACAGCTTAGGGATGTTCAATGACAACATTTTTGTGCACTTTCTAAAGATTTTAGTTCTGTTTTTGAATAAAGGGTTGGAAATTAATGGCTTTTCTTTTTAAAAAAAATCTAATTCATAGATTTATTGATTATTAAAATAATCGTTAATTGGAGCCCTAGATTCAAACCATGTTGAACGAATTGCGATACATTTTTTGAACAGAGAGAGTGCTGTTTACAGCCGCAAACTCGCTTTACCTGCACATCAGCGGTGAGCAAGAGGTATTGTGGCAGTTAAATGACAGCAGTAAGTAAAGTGTGTCAGACAAACACAAACTGTGCAAATACTGCAAAAAGAAGTTTACTTACACTAACAGAACAACGAATATGATGCGCATAAACCATCAACAGAGTGAAAAACTACTGTCACTATTAATAAGCCAAACCGTGCAGAGTGGATGATTTGCAGCTCTGCTTGCTCCAACGAGTGCACGGTGCATAGTGAAAGTGTAAAGATGTTTTTCAGACTGTAAGAGAAAGTTGTTCTGGTACAGAAGCTGGAATTAGACTATTTTTACCCTCTCCTTTTCAAATTAGTTTATGCATATTTTAATAATTTGCTCATTATTATTGAATATTTATAATTGTTCAAAATTATATGATACTTACACTAATTAAATATACAAGTAATCTTAATTGTTCACCTTCATAATCATCTTGAATGGCTTTCTCTATCCTACTATATAATTAGTTATTTTATAATCAGTATTTTATGCCAGTGGCCAGTCACCTGGATCTGAGGGCCTATTGACCATCTCTGTACACACTGCTATCTGGTTTAGGAAAGGTTTTGCTCTCTACACCAGCCATCTCAGTCCCCAATGAAAGAGTTTTTTCATCAGCAAGGGATATTGTAAATGTGCAAAGACCTTAAAGAGTTTATGCCAGAAAACATGAATATGATGATATTTTTTTTTAATAATGTAAAATCCCAGCACAGTTTTAGTTTGTTTATAATAATAAGTCTTATTTAATTTTATTATTATTTAGGATTTTGCTTTTAAAATAGCAATTTAGTTATTGCAGAAAATATATTATTTAGCAAAAAAGTGCAGCGTTTAAGAAAAAAATGAAAGGGCTCTTCACCTTAAATTTCTTTCAAATTATTTTGTTAAATCATCACTAAATCGTGAGATTAGTATTGTGAATCGTATCGAATCGTGAGTCGGGTGAATCGTTACATCCCTAAAAATATGAGCTTTGATTTTGATTGTTATTAAACTTAACAGCAGTACCCTTAATTTTTAAGGGTACTGCTAATAATTGTGTCATAATTTATTATTTTCCTACCCTTTGCTTTTTAGATGGTGAGATTGCAAGAGATCTTCAAAACATTTTACCTGGGTAAACACAGTGGACGGAAACTACAGTGGCAATCAACGTTAGGACATTGTGTTTTAAAGGCAGAATTTAAAGAGGTAATGCAGTTTTTATTTTGGAAATATCAAATGTGCCTTAATATAACAATATAACAATATGACAATATGCATAAAACCAAATGTAATTCCTGTATTTTCTGACAAATGATTTGCATCAAAGCCTTATTTTGAGTAGGACTGAAATGGCATTCCAGAAACTGATCAAAGACAACTGCTGTCATTTATAATAGTTTATTAAACATTATAATAATTGTTACATCAGTGGATTTATCAAAATAATCATTTGTTTCAGCACTAGTTGAGAGGACAAAACTGAGATTGTCATATTTGATCATTTCCTCAAGAATGTTAAGAGTTAAATATAATGTTTAATATGTTTTTAATGTTTTAATGGCATTATAAATGTTTGTTCCTCTCATTTCACAGCATATCCTTGAGCTTTAACAATATTTAGAACAGTAAAGTGAAAACCGAATTTATAGTTGCATTCACTTATAAAGATGTAGGCTTGCCTTTTTCTAAATTAATTAATTGAAAGTCAAACTAAAAGTTGTGATATGTGGTTAATGCACTACACAAGTAATCATCAGACTCATTTTTCACCAATCCAGATGAGTTTTGCTTTTTTAATGTTTTTTATTGCAACCACTTTCTAATGTAATAAACATGGGGGAAAAAACATGACCCAAGATTTTTTTTCTTGTTTTTCACAGGGCAAAAAAGAGCTGCAGGTGTCTCTGTTTCAGACTTTAGTTCTGCTTATGTTTAATGAAGGGGAGGAATTCTCTCTGGAAGACATTAAACTGGCCACAGGCATTGGTATGGAAAATTGTGACACTTTCTCTTATCAACAATTGTCTTGTCAAATTTGTAAACGTTGGTTATAATGAAATATATCCTGCAGAGGACAGTGAGCTGAGGCGGACTCTGCAGTCTCTGGCCTGCGGAAAGGCACGAGTCCTCACAAAAATCCCAAAGAGTAAAGACGTGGAGGATGGAGACAAGTTCTCATGCAACGATGATTTCAAACACAAACTCTTCAGGATTAAAATCAACCAGATCCAGATGAAAGAAACGGTACTGTCCTGTCTATCTATTTTACTGCTTTCATGTAAAAGTTTTCACCTCATGCTTCCTTTTTTATTTTTATTTATCTTTTATTTTATTGTTACTGTACCTCACAGGTGGAGGAGCAAGCCAGCACTACAGAGAGGGTATTCCAGGACCGTCAGTACCAAATCGATGCTGCCATTGTTCGAATCATGAAGATGAGGAAAACTCTCAGCCATAATCTTCTGGTGTCTGAGGTGTACAACCAACTTAAGTTCCCAGTCAAGGTGAGCTCACAGTTATTATACTTTGTCTACAGTGGCCTTCAGCACAGCAACACTAAAAACAATAGAACTTATTATAAGCAATGATTCTGTCTACAACGAATGCTTTGTTCTGTTTATGATGTACGAATAAAACATCAAAGGGATAATTCACCTAAAACTTAATATTTACTTGCCCTGAAGTGGTTTCAAACATTTTTTTGGATGAACACAATAGAAGAAAAATGTTGGTAACCGTTGAGCATTGACACCCATAGTAGGAGAAATGCATATTATGAAAGTCATTTTCCAAAATATATATTTTTTTTGTGTTCAACAGAAAAAATATCTAACACTTTTGGATGTAAGTGCTGACAAGAATTAAAGCAAACATTTAGGAAACAAGATATTTTTGATATTTAAATGTGAAACTAAGCAGAAAAGCACTGATAAATGTAAAAAAAGTAATATCTGCTAATAATCAACTGTATTGATATATTTTCTTTTACAGTGTATATCTTTGTAATATATATAACATATTAACATGTATATAGAATAATATATAGTATATAGAAATCATTTTAATTTGACACTAAATGCAGTAATCTAAAATTTCAGCTTTGCCGTCAAATGAATAAATTACATAAAAAATCTAGTAAAATAAGTCTTTTCTCAATTTAAATGGCAGATTGGCCAAAAAAATCATTGTTACAGTCAAGGGAAATGAATAATAATCATTTAGGCTGTACTTAACCGATAATCCATATTTGTACTTTAGTTTTTAGGATGAAAACACAAAAATATTAAATAAAACTGGAAATTGCAGTTGCAGCAGAGAACACACACACACACACACACACACACACACACACACACGCACATGCACACGCACACACCACTGCCATTAAATGTTGTTTTCCCTTTGTTTTACAGCCTGCTGATCTGAAGAAGAGGATAGAGTCACTTATTGACAGGGACTACATGGAAAGGGATAAAGAGAATCCCAATCAATACAACTATGTGGCTTAGAGAGAAAGTGAGAGAGTGAGAGAAAAGAAGAGTGGTAGATGAGGAGTGGTAGAAATAACAGGAGGAGGCTGTTCTCAGTGACGTTGTTTACTTCCCTTAGTACATGGAAGCCCTTGCTCCAGTTTTTGTTCACTTTACCATCTTCACCCCAGTGACCAACAACTCAATCGGTTTCTCTTCATGGCTTTGACAGGGTAGGGTGAGTTTTATGTCGTTACAAAAAAGAAAAAGAAATATTTTGTTTAAAAAGCTTTTGAGAATTGGACTATCCCAAGCCTAAAATTAAATGTTATTTATTTTCAGACTTGGTTCCATGCTATGATTTGTTGCCAGCATGTTTTTTCATTTTTGTTTTCGTTGTTTACCCATGCAAATATCTCACAACGTGATGTATTACCAGTGCAAAGAAAACCAGAACCAGACTGATCAAATTTGACTCCTTTTCTCAGTCTATGTTGTATTGGGTAGCAGTGTATGAACATTGAAAACAGGTTTTCTCTTTGCCAACATTGGATTGATTTGTACGAAAGAAGATTCAGCTGATTGGTAACAAGCAATTTATGTTCTGTGAATGTGATTTATCGATAACTAGAACAACTGAAGCTGATGGGAAATTTCACAGTATGTGCCAAGATTAGGTAAAACCAAGCACTTGTTTTGTTTGTAGGAATGTTAACGCTGCTAAACACTAACTTGTACATCGTCCTTCTTCCCCCCTCCCTGCTTACAACTTCTCACATTTTCCCCTCTTGTTTATTTTGTATATACATTTTACACAACTTTGATGTTTGGCACACTCGACTTCATCGCAACTTAATTCTTTCTTCAGAAAACTCAGAACAACAAGCACAGCAGCGCCATTTTATCATTCTAGTGTTTTCAAGTTTATATATGAATATATCTATATCTCCCTTAAGTTCTGAATTAGGCCCGTATACTGAGAAGCTCCTCTGTGTGGCATCACTGGATCTGTCTGTGGAATTTTTGGAAATGGTGTTTTGAGAAATCATTCTTAAGTGGACAGTTGTCCAGTGTCTGGAAAAAAAGTATGCTTGTTTTTATTGCCTCAGAATAAACAACTGTATGTGTTTCCATGATCTTGTCTTTCTCGTCATCTTTGCTAAAGAAATAAATAATAACATCAGGGTTATGACAAATGGAAACTTAATCAGGGTGAATGTACCAAAGAAACAGCTGAAATCATAAATGTGAGATCTTAACTTATTTTCAGGGAAACAATATTGGGTATGTTTTAATTTCTTTATTTTCCCCAAAAGATTTTAATTAGCAAAACTACATTTTAGTAACACTATTTAAGACACATAATAGTTTTTTTTTAATCAAGGTTATTATCAGTGTTGGGTAAAGTTACTGTGATGGAAATGTTTAATATTGTTGATTGATAATTATATATGGATATTATACATTGATTAAGGTTTTGCTAAAGTAAAGATCAAATGAATTATAATCATTGGGTTATTACAGCCATGTGTAATCTACTCAAGTAGGTATCGCTGCAGCCCAGAGACGTCCAAGTGGGAGGGACTTAAACCACAAATAGGTCGGGTTTAGGTTGTGTAAATGGAGCAGATAATAATAAAACACAACAGGTTACTGTGAGGTTGGGTTTAAGGTTGAGTTAGGTGTAGACATTCATAAATCACAATATTAGACTCTGTGTCATGTACAAGACAATAAATAAATAACTCCAGGTTTGTACAGCCCACAGGGAGCTTAAAGGCCCACCCGCTCTAATATCGTTTATACCCTTCTCCATACTTGAAATCCTTTTGTTTACAGAGGCTGTCTGTGTGTAAACTGATCATTCTCCAGGGAATTAAAGCAATTAAAAGACAAACTTTGTCAGACTTTAATTTTAGTCCACATTAATATGTATTCATTGTGAATGGGAAGAAAATTATTTGCCATTACATTACTTTTAAAAGTAATCCATTACAACATTGAGTTACTCCCCAAAAAAAGTAACTAATTGCATTACACTTTGTATGGAAAGTAATGCATTACATTACCTTTAAGTTACTTTTTCATGCCTGAGGCTTGATCTCTTTCAGATCTTGCATGGTATTTTTTTTTTCTTTTTTTTTTTTAAATAGAGGAGCTCTGCATTTAACGACACACAAAAAACCTAATTTAAACATTGAACAATGTTACCTTCTGAGAACTTCCTGACACTGTACATGCCGTATATACAGATTAATGAAAGCTGAAAGCAATGTGTTTATTATTTTAGTATTTTCAAGTCAAGTCCAGCTTTATTGTCATTCCCCTACATGTGTGGACATACAGAGGAATGAAATGTGTCTCGCAGGACAACGATGCTATATAAATTTATCATAAATTCAAACACAACACTGGATATAAGAGCTATAAACAAACTATGCATAACTAACATATACTATACAATAATTAACTATACACATAAGACAGGCTATAGAAGTACTTTTACATGAGACTGAACAATGTTGTGCAGGATATTGTGCAAGAAAAATAAAGGTGAATATTGTGCAAAAGGGGTATTTAAGTATTAACATTGTGCAAAAGAGTTATTTAAAATTGAAGCAATCAATGCAACATGACTGTGGTACATTTACAGTAAACATTGTTTTCCTTGTTGAGTTCTTGTAAGGTGGAGTTTAGATAAAGTGTCAGGTGCATAAGAGAGAAGAGTTTTCTACAGTGTGTGTTTCTATTTTTGTCTTAGTAGTTCAGTAACATCCCTGACTATTGAGACTATAATCTAAATTTTCTTTCATGTGTTCAAAATAATGAGAATTTCCCATCACAGAAATGTAAGGCCTTGCCATCTTGGTTTTTGTCTGTTCCTGTGGGGAGCTCATTTTCTCACATTGAGTGTGATTAAACATGGTTACGCTAATTTTAATTCAGCAAACTGTTTTTAAAAGAGTATTCATTAATCTAAAATGTACCTCAAATATTATTACATTTTTAAAGTAATGCGTTACTTGTTACTTAGTATTACATAACTCTTGTTACATGTAATGTGTTACCCCTAACACTGGTTGTTATAGTATATACTAATACTTATTTCATTAAGTTATTACTATTTCTCAACACATTCATTTATTGATAACTTCGTTTTTGTACTAATTTTATCGTTAACAATAATATATTGTCTAATATATAGATTGTATATATTTTATTTAATTGTAATACCTTTACAACAAATGCAAAATAAATCTATAAAGGCTGAACATATACAAATACACTATAATAAAGTGTATTTGTAAGTATTATGAGTATAAGTGTTTTCCATAACTTAAGAGAGTTACCATAGCTTAAGAAAGCAAATAATATATATACATATGAATTTTGGCATGTATGTACCTCCATCTTTTGCCGTAAAACTTTCACCACTGTTGTAAATGCCGTAAATACAAATCACTTGCGGTTGACGTGAAGCGTGGAGTTAGTTCATTAAACCATCTTCTGCTGAATATCTAGTTCATATGTTTGGCTTCTGTTAGATTACAAAGATAAGAGGAATACAGTGACCGATTACGACCCGCAAGGATGTTTAAAAAGTAAGCTTGAGCCGTTGTCAACCTTCTAAATAGTAGCTAACACAAGTTAGCATTGTTACAGTAATGGAGTGTTTCATTAGCCCAGTAGCTTTGCCATCTCTGTTGAGGGAGAGAAATGTCGCATGCCATGCGCTTATATCCTTTATGTGGGATTGTTATTTAATGTGTACTCTAATTCTGTCACCGAAGCAGCAACATGTTTAGCTACACTGCTAACTACTGTCACAGTTCTCTTTCATAGTTCATTAGTAAGGAACCATTCATATTACTGTGTGTTTTTATATTTAGCATTTAGTGGGAATTAAACAAATGACAAAAAACCGTGAACAAATGTGGTATTAACCTGTAAATGTTTTTGTTTGAATGTGAGATTATTAATATTTAAGGAAATACATTTGTTTTGAATATTCAACATGTACAGGAAACTGCTTTACATCATATTTCTGTCATATTAGGTTAATGTCTTTATTCTGTCAAACTTTGAATACATCTGCTTGTGTAAGGCTATATATTAGATTTGCTGATCATTTCCTTTCTCTCTTCATAGATTTGATGAAAAGGAGAATGTTTCAAACTGTATTCAACTGAAGACTTCAGTAATTAAGGGTATAAAGAATCAACTGTTAGATCAGTTTCCCAACATCGATGATTGGCTCAACCAGATAATGCCCAAAAAGGACCCTGTCAAAATTGTGAGATGGTAAGAGTTGCAGTAAACCCTCACTGGCCACTTTATTAGGCGCACCCTGCAAGGACAACTGCCTTCATTTTTATGGCACTGGTTCAACAAGGTGCTGGAAATCTCACTTTTTATTCATACTTGCATTTTAGCGTCACACAATGACTAGCTGCAGAATTTTCAGCCTCACACTCATGATGTCAGTCTCTTTTTTTTGTCCTAGCAGATGTTGTACTGAGATCTTGTGACTGTGTTGGCCATTTAAAAGTCATGTAAAATATAAATTAAATGTAGATGTTAGTTTCAGTCAGTTAGTTTTAATGATATCTATCATCTAGTGTGCTTCAAAACATTGACAAAATTTACATTTAGAAAATATAAAACTGATATAATAATAAAAAGTAGAGCTGCACAATATATCATTTGCAGAAATGCACTGCAAATAGCAGAGACCACAATGAAAATGTGTCGGGGGACCCCAAAAAGTGTATAGATTGTTTATTAGATTTTAGAGAGATGCACTCCCACTGCAGAATTATCCCAATCGATTTAACATTATAAACTCTTTCCAAATATAGATATTAAGTCATCTGATGAAATTGTTCATATCGCAATATACATCGCAAAATAGAAAAAATATTGCAATATTACATTTTTCCAACATCTTGCAGCCCTAATAAAGTTTTGCTAAATCGATCAGCCTTTATTTTAATGTCACCTCATACTTAAGTTTCTCATCAAATTTTGACCAATCAAATGTAGTATCTGACATGCCCCGCCCTCTTCAAGACGATTTTCATTTGATTCGCTTGAGCTCAACCACTCTCACCGAGAGAGCTGTGAAAAAAGCAATGCTATTCACAATTTTTAAAAGGGGAGGGGCTACTCTCTGTCCCACATTCTCTTTTTAAATAAAATATATACATTTCAAAGCACTTCACAGGACCTTTAAAGGTGAAACGGGTGATTGTCTTCAGAAACTATTTTTTTATGTTGGTTAAAAGTTTCTACAAATCCTGATAGCAATCATTAAATGAAGTGGTCCATATGTATTTATATGTATTTTAATATTCTGTGAAAGGTGCAGCAAAGTTCATCCAATCAAAATGTTCGACCTGAATAATAATAGTAATAGTAATTGCATACCTCTCTGTGCACCCTATTTGTGCAGAAAGAATTATATCCTCTGCACCTTTAAAGATGTGGATCTGGCAGAAAACGTCAGCTAAACATCAACAAACTACTTTTTTAAAGTTTGGTGAAAGTCACGGTAGATCAGCATTTTCCGAAATAGTTAAACCTGTCTTTTTTTTTCTAAGTGATGTTTAATAGAGCAAGTTTTCCCCCACAGTATTTCTTATTATATTCTTCTTCTGTAAAAAGAAACTATTATTTCTTTTATTTAGCTGAAATAATGTTTTTAATGAAAAACAAACAAACCTGTAAATCTGCTAAGGTCAATATCATTAGCCCCTAGGGCTGCACAATATATCGTTTCAGCATCTATATCGAATATGCATAAGTCACATCTTAGAATCTGCAATGTTGAGTTGTGATTAAAATTAACCAGGAAACAAAGTTTAACCATACTGCATGAACAAATGTATTTTTAAGTCATGTGACTGTAAAATGTCAAGCTAATTTAAACTATTTGGGCACAAGAAATGTTAAAATATGTTGCTTTAACAAAAATTAATTGTATTTTTTATTACAGTGAAGACTGTGCAGTGTTATTTTTCATTGTGCAGTCGTATTAGCCCCCTTAAGATATATATATAATATATATATAATTTTATAATTTATAATATATATATAATATATATATAATATAATATAATATATTAATAATATATATTTATATAATATATAATTTTTATTTTATTTTTTTTTCCGATTGGCAACATAACAAACCACAGCTGTCCAGTGACTTGCCTAATAAACCTAACTTGCCTAAGTAACCAAAATGAACCAAGTTAAGCCTTTAAATTGCACTTTAAACTGGATACTAGTATTGTGTAAAATAACTAGTAAAATATTATGCGCTGTCATCATGGCAATGTCAAAGGAAATCAGTTATTAGAAATAAGTTAATAAAACTATTATGTTGAAAAATGTGTTGCAATAATTTCCGTTAAACACCACTGGAAAAATATTTGAATAATAATTAATTATTTTCTAATCATTTTTTATGCAGCTGTGTATTCTGTTTAATCATATTGAAAATCAAAATGATGAACATATTTGACATCAGAGCTGTCATATTTTATGTTTCCAGTCATGAGCATATTGAAATTCTTACTGTAAATGGAGAGCTGCTCTTCTTCAGACAGAGAGAAGGACCCTTCTATCCCACCCTCAGACTTCTACACAAATGTAAGACGCTTTTATTTTAACTCTAACATGCTTTTTCTACAGAAGGAAATGTTCTAGACGAGTGTTTCTCAACTACATTCCTGGAGGCCCACCAACACTGCATGTTTTGGATGTCTCCTTTGTCTGTCACACCAATTACAGGCCTTTCAGTCTTTGCTAATGAGCTGATGGTCTGAATTAGGTGTGTTTGGTTAAGGAAACATGAAAAATGTGCAGAGCTGGTGGTCCTCCAGGAACGTGGTTGAGAAACACTGTTCTAGAAGACATCAGAAAACCGCTTGTATTACACAAGTCTCACGCAAAGCCTGTTATTCACATGTCTGATTTCCAGATCCATTTATCCTGCCACACCAACAAGTAGATAAAGGAGCCATCAAATTTGTTCTGAGCGGAGCCAATATCATGTGTCCAGGCCTTACATCACCAGGAGCCAAACTCTACCCTGCTGAATCAGACACAGTAGTTGTATCCTTCCGGTTGTGTTTTCTGAATGGTTCTTGAAAATGCCTTTTCGCATCCACAGAATAGTTCACTTAAAAATGAAAAATAAAAGTCTGTCTTTATTTTCTCACCAACACAGCATCTTTTCAGTTACAAAAAGTACTCAAAGGCACCATATAGAAGCCAGTTTGTGCCACGGGTTAAACAATGTAGTGTAAAAAAAAAAAGAGAATTATGACCTTTTTCCTTAAATTCTTGAGTTCTGAGTTTGTGTTAAATTCATTTATTCATTCGTTTTCTTTACGGTTTAGTCCTTTTATTAATCTAGGGTCGCCACAGTGGAATAAATTGCCAACTTGTCCTGCCCTGTTTTAAATTTGTGGTAAATAATAATTCAGAAATTAGTCAGAATATTGAGAAAGTGTTTATAGTTGTTTTAATGTCTCGCAATTCTGACTTTTTTTTCTGTCTTATAGCTCTTGTGAAGAAAAACTAAAATAAAAGTACATTTTGTCTGTTCATCACAAAACGGAATAAAAAAATCTCTACCTTTTGAAATGTTTGTCATAGATATTGCAATTCATTTATAATTTAGCATTTCAAAAAATACTTTCAGTTTTAATTTTAATTATTTAAGTAATTTTTTTCTTTTTTAATTTTTTTTTTTTCTAAATTTATATTTGATTTTGCTCTCACTTTAGCTTTAGTGTAGAACTTAAAATTTGATTTCAAGTTAAGTTTTTCAAATGACATTTACATTTAAGTTCATCTTTATTTCAGCTGTAAACCACGTTTTAAGCTTTTATTACTGAAAACACTGCTGTAAATCATACCATTTTTGTGAACTATTAAGGTAATAGTTTTATGGTTGTTACATAGCTTAGATTGTTGTCCTTAAGTATTTGTTTTCAGGCCATAATGGCAGAAGGGAAGCAGCATGCACTCTGTGTGGGAGTCATGAAGATGTCCGCAGATGACATGTAAGAGTTTTAATGCATAAATAATTTTAAAGGAGACCTATTCTGCCCATTTTTACAAGATGTAAAATAAGTCTCTGATGTCCCTAAAGTGTGTATGTGAAGTTTCAGCTCAAAATACATCACAAATATTTTTTTTATAACGCTTCGAAACTGCCCCTTTTTTGGGCTTTGATCGAAATTGTGCCGTTTTAGTGACTGTCACTGTAAAGTCAAATGAGATTGTGCTCTTTTAAAAAAAAAAAAAAAAGAGGGCAGAGCTATAAAGCCTTTGTGTCAGCATAGTGGCAGTTTCACAACTCTAATGGCGGACAGCTGCTTCTCACTCAGGGCTGTTCATGCTAATGAGGAAGAGATCGTCACTAATGGTGGGGGTTTTCCACTTTGATGACATCTACAAAGGGAGAATGTCAATCAAAGTGTTTCTGCAGACTGATTTTATCAAGTGTGATTATAAAAAATAGAATTAATACATTTTTACAATTAGAGGTTGGTTATAATCACTCACTGTTGCCACAAATGTGTTTAAACCTCTTATAAAAGCAATTTTTGCATAATAGGTCCCCTTTAAAATTCTAATTCATACAAACTGTGTTTTGAATGATCTGTACCAATTAATCTTATGTTTTTAAATAAAGAGTGGATATTTTGATTGCCTTGTGAATATATAGTATAATACCCATTTAATGAACACAAAGAACATAATTAATGAACTCAATCTAAATTTGTAAGCATCAGTTTAAATCTGCGACTCTGTATTTGTTCTAGAAAACTAAATCATTCATTTAATTTGACAACGTTTTCTTATCTCACCTCACTGAACAGAGAGAAAGTAAACAAGGGGATCGGAATCGAGAACGTTCACTATCTGAATGACGGACTGTGGCACATGAAGACGTATAAGTGATGACAGACTTGAGGATGTGGACCCCTTGTCACCAGGCTGCCCGTCTACTGTTTACATGAATGGACTCAACTGTGTACCATGCCCAAAGCTTTGAAAACAACTTCATTTTAATGCACAAATAAAACCTGCATTCAAGTCATTCCAAACTGAAATGCTTTATTGCTACTGCGAGAGATGATTTTTGTCAGGATAGCAGCTTCTGTTTAAACCACAATATTTATATGTGTGTTTTTTAGATGGCAGGACAGATTATGTTTTGTTATTCATTTAAATGAAGTTACTGACCAAAAAACACAACAGATCATCTCAAATAATTCTAGACTAAATAGTTTTATAACCACACACACACGCGTATATAAAATGTCACAACATATATTTTATCTCTCGAATTCCAAGGTTGGTTTTTTCTTCTAAAGGTTTTTTTTTTTTAGATACTACTAATGTGCCTGTTTGCTTTACATCCACAGATATGAAGCTTATGTCCTACTAAATCAGAAATGGAAAGTGTTTTGCTGCTGGTGTGAACATAAAAGTGCAAACATTTGTACATATCACATATTTGTTCCCATATTACTCCGGAATATTACATTTTTTATTATTTAGTTACAGGTATTTTGAGGTAATGCTGGAAAAAGCTTCAAACTTTAACTGAGGGAATGTCTTTGAGTAGTTGTGAAGGTGAGTAAAAAGCAACACTAAAATAAAGCATTCATACATATGCAAAGGCTTATAATGCAGAAGAAAAATCATTGCATCGTCCTGGAACTCATATTATTTCAAGTAATACTTAAGCGTTTCCAACACTATTTAAATATCTAATGAATAGTGCGACATGGTGGCTCAGTGGTTAGCGCTGTCGCCTCACAGCAAGAAGGTTGCTGGTTTGAGTCCCGGCTGGGTCAGAATGTAACTTGTTTCTTAAAAGGCCATATATTATTATTTTTTGCATACAGGCAAACAGTGACAAAATCACACTGAAAAATACAATAGAATTTAAATAATGTAAATGACATCTAGTTTTTTTTATTTTGCATTATGAACCAAAGTTAGATCATGCAGTATTAGTGTTTACACATTCTGTGATTTAAGTCTTGTGTTTTTTATAATAAAAGTTGAACAGCAAACGCAAATCCAACTGAATATTAATTATTCTATTATATTCTATTATAACGGTGTGATTTTCTGGTCCTGAAGATCAGCAGATATGCAGGCTGAAGAAGAGGATGGAGGAAGAAAAAAAAGGTAAAATATAAAATTATTTATATATAAAAATACAATGAATAAAACTTTATATTAATTAAAAAATACAACTATCAATTTCTGGATTGCTGCTAGCCAAAAACTAAGCAATAAGATAAATTAATGTATTATGATATTGTTGAAAGCCTAAACACAAAAACCCACCATATAGCATGATTTTAGCTATTGCATGATAACAAAGAACGGCCGTTCAGCTACAGAGAAATGATCATTCACTGCAGTCAGGCAAAAGCTGTTTATTTAATGACTACAAAACTTAAATGACATGATATAACTCAGCTGTGAAGTCAAATATCCATATAAATGAAGAGGATGTACTGTTTTATGGATGTATTCTTCATTCACTGCAAATCACTGTTTTCAACTAGTGTTACATGAATGGTTTAAATGAGTATTAGGTAAAGTCTTCAGGAGAAAGAGTGTCCTGATGATTACTAAATATAATGTAAAAATCACAAACCAGTGTATAACACATCTAAATTATAGAAACAATATTTTGATATGTAAATAAATAGACAGTTTATTCATTCAAAAGTAATTTCAAGCATATTTGGATCACACCTTTAAACCACATTCACTTTTCTTCAGATGTTGTTAATGATGATACAGACAGAGAAAAGAAATTCCAGTTCTTCAGTTTGACATTTTACAACCAAGTAAACATTTTTTTTTCAATCTTGAAAAGATTCTTCATTTCCATCCCCACTTGTCCCACATAAAAAAGAAAAAAGGTGTAATTTGTAGTCTTTTCAGCTGAAAATTAAGAATATTTAATGAGCAACTCATAATTTCACCTACATTCATTCATTTTCTTTTTGGTCATAGTTCCATTATTAATCAGGGGTCGCCACAGCAGCATGAACCGACAACTTATCCAGCATATTTTTTACGCAGTGAATGCCCTTCTAGCTGCAACCCATCACTGGGAAACATCTATACACACTCATTCACTTCAGACAATTTAGACTACCCAATTCACCTCTAGCGAATGTCTTTGGACTTGTGGGAACCCGAAGGAAACCCACGCCAACATGGGGAGAACATGCAAACTCCACACAGAAATGGCAACTGACCCAGCCGAGGCTCGAACCAGCGACTTTCTTGCTGTGAGGCAATAGTGCTACCCACTGAGCCACCATGACACCTACGATTTCACCTTTCAAAGCATATTTTTTATTTCATTCTGAATCGCAGGGATTTGTCTTTTGATACGTTTTTACAGCTGGTATATTATCTGCTGTAGATTTACCTAGTGACTGAACCAAAAGTTACATACTGAAACTTTAAGGAATACTGAAAACACACCTGTATAAATATAATTATTATCAAATAGGTAGTATAAAGCAGGGGTGTCGAATTTAAAGTATGTTTACAAATTAATAATGTAGTAAAAAAGGGAAAATACAGATAACAAAGAAATCATTTCAGCCCACATGCCAGGCCAGTAGATGGCGATGTAAAGAATAGGCTATCTGTGCACATACGACATGTCCCCAATCAGTGTTGCTGAAAGCAGTTATCCTGCACAACTGTTTTTTTTTGTGAGTTTTTTGGGGGGCTGTGTTCGTAACTTGCCTCACCACCAAAATACAAAATGAAAACTGTATGGATTTTGATCCTGGAAAGCATACCTGTTAACCCAAAAATTGTGATTTAAACCATCTAATGGCTGGTAAAAAAACAAACAAAAAAAAAAACAGAACTTTTTTGGTAGGTTCTGAGTTGTCATTGGGCTGAAAATTTTTCTTGGATCTGGCAACCCTGTCCCCAATCATTTGGTTGTGAGATACTAAAACATGCCTATCTCCTTGTTAAGTGTGATGTCACATGAAGTGGCTTCCGGGTCTAATCGCTATATCAAACCGTATGGGGAGACTCAACAAACGGTAATAATAAACGTTTACAAAGCGATTTAATACTTTCGAAAATTACAATTACAAAATATGTCCATGCCTAATATCAGATGGCCAGAAAATGATTTTTTTTAGAAATGGTTTAAATTTTGGTATTTGTGATGCAGCAAGTCCAGAGACTGAAGTGTAGACCATGATTTTATATAAAATTGACTTTAATGTGTGATATGACTAAAAAGTGGTCATAAATGAATTATTTTTTTCAATTCAAATGAGTAGCGGCTGGAACCTGCAAACAGTATTCAATGTCACAACTTAACAAGTGGATAGACTGAAGACATAATATGCAAGTTCATGATGTCTTGCATAGTGACCTTTTTGTCATTTTTGTACGGATATCTACATAGTTTTCCGAAAGTTGCACTTTAAAAGCCATTAAAATAATTAGCTTTTTCATGCCCTCAAAAAACATTGTCATGTAAATGAACAGTAAAAATGTGTCCCTCTCAGTTGCTGGAGGGCCAAATCCTCGCAGAGTTTAGTTTCAACTTTCAAATCCAGCTAATCAAGTCTTTTAGGATTATTTTACAACCACCAGTATGTGTGTGTTTGAGAAGGGCTCGAACTATACTTTTGACACCCGATATAAAATATACATTCTCTTTTCATTTAATTAACAATTTTACAGTGGTAGAAGTACATGCATTCATGCCAGATTCTAATTACTTTAACTTGTAAAATAATCACGAGTCTAAAAATGTGAACATCATCTAGAAATGACAGTTTTGACTTGGCATAAACACAGCTACTTCACTGAACAGCAGGGACTATAAATCCTGCTGTAGATTTATACAGATCTGATTCATTAATGTGAATCTAGCATTTTTATTCAAAATACTATCAAGTGCACACACATGATCCAGCACTTGACTTATTAGTATTAAATCATAATGCAAATCATTTTCATTTTTACCTTCACCAAATAATTCATCCCCGTACCCAATTATGATCAACATTTCAATGTTGCGAGTCACAGTAAGAGTTCCAGAATCCACAAACTTCCTTAATCATTATCAGAGTCTTTCGGAGGCAGAAATGTCAAGGAATCGTGAAAGTCGTGTCCGTACGGTCGAAGTCTGTAAACGCCGTACATCAAGACCTGTATCTGGCTCGGCGACATCCCAGCGAATGTGATGGCCATGTCAGAACAACACGCCTCCACCACATCGCCCGGGTTTTGGCTGATGCTATCCGAAATCAAAGAGCTCACACTCTTCTTGTTAAAAAGCCCTTTGCCTTGTGCATCCTCTCCGTTTTCAGCAAACACACCGCTGTACTTCAGACAGGTGGCCAGTTGCTTTTCTTCAGACATCTTCCATAGAGCTCGTCCTCGCTCTGGACATTTATCTTCATCTTTAAACATCTCTATCAGCCTCCTCATCGCTTCGTAACTCAACACGATCCCGCTGTCATACTCCACATAATCCAGCTCTCCAGACTTTTCCGTGTGGCCAATGTAAAATGGTTGGCTTGAATCTTTATCCAACACCAGGTACTTGAGATTCTCTATAATTGCAAAGGTGGTGGGTCGTGCTACGAAAAACCAGCGCAGGTCTCCTGCGTTCTCATAAGCATGTTGGATGGCTTTGCGAAGCCTTGTCCACTCATCCTGCTCCTGTAGGTCAACCGCGTCTAGAGCTTTGGACGTTTCAGATGTATAAAACACAGATTTGTCGCAGTGTTTGCTCCAGGTGTCGTTAGCTGTTGCCCAGTGGACCAAAAGCTTTGGAGTGACCATGATGAGACAGTAGACTCGAACCTGTAGGGCGAACTCAGACATCTGAGACTCTGATAACTTCTGTAGCTCATCTTTGCTGGCAGGTTTCAGATGATGGTGAAGGTGATCGTGACCTTCTGAGTGGGTCCCTGGATTAAAGGTCTCAAAGAAGGACATGATCAGGCAGAATATTCCTCCGAGGATCATGCCTTTCATAAATGAACTGCCCTCAGACATCATGCTGGAATGGAGTCGTCCTGTGATAGATTAAAACAACAAGGCAGAACCGTAATGACTGCTCATGCTTCAATTACATATTATGGCAACAAAATAACTCTTTAAAGGTTTAAGACACTATGGAGTATTTTTTTTTAGATTTTATTTTAATTATTCATGAGAGCAGGCGCTTTCTGACAAAGCAGACCTGCCAAGCTGTGAAACTCAATGACTGGTTGAGCCGCGTCTGCGCACGGCAAGGGCCGTTATGTGTTTGTTTTCATGATCCATAGGGTTTGTTGCATGTTTTTTCCCGTGATTCTGTTAGGACTGATACAGCAAAGCTGTTGGTTTGCAGCAAGCATTTTTGTCGGGAGCTATAGAAGAATTGGAGAATAGCGTTTTTTGTCTTTTAACAGTTCGCTACCATTCAGACACACCGCCTATATCTGTGCTGCTGTGTTCACATGTTTAAAATCCTCCAGATTACTGGCAGGGTTAATGGTTGGGATAGACAGGGCAAGACACCTGCTGCACTGCTATCCACTGTGTCTGCATTCAGACCCTGGGATTGAGAAGGAGAGAAGTCCACCTCATTTATAGTTGTTATATAAACACCATAATCTTTATGATGATATAACAAATTGTGGTTATGTGTATATGAAATTACGAGTAATTAAATTACTTACTGTTTACTTCTTTGCATTTTAACTTTGTAAACTATAAAATCTTTATAAGGCTTCGCGGTTTGTGTGCCGACTGACAACAATTGTTCGCTCCCCTCTTTTCCCCTTGCTCTGCCAGCCACACCAACTTCTCCCTTTTCTCGCAGCGCTCCACACCCATCTCGGAGCATTTATTTTTTAAATTCTGAGGTAGACTTGAACTGAAAGAGGTGGTTTCGTGGCCCTTTATTACTTCAGTTCTCTTTTTTTTAGGTAACTTATCTTTAGTTTCGAGGTAAAGTTGGTTTTATATTTCGCACATTTATTCAGTGACAACTTTTGACAGAGACGTTCTTAAACGCTTAACAAAAAAAAGCATAGCGTGGCTTATTGTACCTAAACATCAACCAGAGGAATGCAAACTTCTAAACTAAAACCCTAACTACTGTAAAAAGAATGAGTAATAATTCCATAGATACAGTGAAAAACATCACGTTAAGTGTTTTCGCCCCCATTGTAGTCTGTTTTATGGAAAAAGTTTAATGTGGCTTAATGTACCTTAACAACAAGCGGGGAAACCAAATATCTATCAAATTGTACTCGTGACAAACACTTTGTGTTGTCAAAAGAATGAGCCCCAATTTTAGTGAATAAAATTTTTTATGTTATGCATTTCTCCCTATTGAGTCTATTATAAAGGAAAACGTACTCCAACAAGTGGGACACAACAAAAATCGATCAAATTTTCCTTGTTGTTAACACTAACTACTATCAAAGAATAAAGCCCTGATTCTGTAGATGAAGTGAACAATGTCACATTAAGCATTTTATCCCCATTTAGGTCCATTATAACAGCTTGATGTGGTTTAATTTAACAACATCTGGAGACAAATGTTTATAAAATTTACTCATGATAAGCACTTTCTACTGTTAAAAGCTTTTATTTTAGATCGAGGTAAAGATGTTTTTTTAATCGCACATTCACTCAGTGACAACTTGTGACATGGTCCCTATATTGTTTACCATGGTACTTTGAATATTCGGTGTGAAATAGCATGTAAATATGACTTCAAAACAACATTAGCACTATTAATTTGACTGTGAACAGTGCTGTACTTTGATAGTCATTGGCTGATAATATGATTTCCCTATTTAGAATTTGCAAATAATAATTTTCTGAAATTATATTATTAAGGAAAAAGTGTGAAAGTGTGAATATAAAACCAACTTTACCTCAATTTATTTTAGTATATCAAGTGAACAATATTACTTTAAGCTTTCTCCCCATAGAAGTCCATTTAAGGAAACAGCTAAACGTGGCTTAACCCAGATCAGGGAAACCCAAATTTCTGTCAAACTTTACTAGTGATTAACACTAACTATTATCAAAAGAACGGGCCTTAATTCCATAGACAAAGTGAACGATATCATGTTAAACATTTTCTCCCTCATTGAAGTCCATAATAAGGAAAGGCTTAAGGTAACTTAACAACTGAGGAAACCAAATGTTTAAAAGGGTGTTCATAAAATCTAATTTTATTTATGATTGATTAACCCTTGCTTGCTGTAATGAGTTTGTGCTAATTACAAGTAAAATTTGATAGAAATTTGGTTTCCCTCGCTTGTTGTTAAGGTACAATAAGCCACAATAAGCTTTTCCTTATAATAGACTTCAATGGGATGAAAACGCTTAACGTGATGTTTTTCGCTGTATCTATGAAATTAAGACAAATTCTTTTTACAGTAGTTAGGGTTAAATACAAGTACAGTTTGACAGAAGTTTGGGTTTCCCTAGTTGATGTTTAGGTACATTAAGCCACGTTAAGCTTTTTTCATGTTAAGCGTTTTAGAATGTCCCCTTATGACAGGGGTGTCCAAACTCGGTCCTGGAGGGCCGGTGTCCTGGACAATTTAGCTCCAACCCTAATTCAACATAACGTTACCTGAACCAGCTAATCAAGCGCTTACCAGATATACTAGAAACTTCCCGGCAGGTATGTTGAAGCAAGTTTTAACTAAACTCCGCAGGACACTGGCCCTCCAGAACCGAGTTTGGACACCCCTGCCTTATGACATGCTTACTATATTGTTTACCATGGTACTTTGAATGTTTTGTGTGAAATCACATGCAAGTATGACTTTAAAACAACATTAGCACTATTTATCTGACTGTGAACAATGTTGTACTTTGGTCGTTGGCTGCTAATATGATTTCACTATTTAAAATTTGCAAATAATACGTATCTGAAATGATATTATTAAAGAGAAAGTCCTAAGATGTGAATATAAAACCAACTTTACCTCAATGGCTTTTGTGCCCTGCTAAGGCAGCCGGTCAAGTTTATTGTACTTATCAGTCAAGCTATATCTTTGTAATCGACCGATTTCATCTACCTGATGTGTACCACATTAAACGGGTGACCACAAGTATACATTGAACAATTTAGTTTGTTAAATTCGTTACCTTTTAACAACGAAGAATAGTGATCGCATTTAGACGCTGCACCGTCACACTCAGTTCCGTACACACAACCGGAAAACTAGTAGTATCTGTTCTGGAGTCAGCTCAACCTGTTTTGCTTCACATTTATTTGCATGATATGTTGTAAGAAAACTGGTTGCAGTCCAGTGTTACTGGATCTTAGAACGCGGATGTTTAAGCGGATGTTTGATTCCCCGCGAATGGCATTCTGGGAAATGTGTTTTTTGGGTGTAGATTCGTTGTGATGAAAAAGGCAATAAAAACTACAAACGCCGCTTTCCTGAATGCGAGGACGGAAATGATTTACGTGCTATAAAAGTTTTACAGATTATACAACCAAGTTAATATTTCATTTAGTAACAAGAATTTAAGGAACTGAAATAAATAAGGTATAATAAAATAAAACAAAGTAGACAAAACAACACACTTTATCACAAGGATAAATTAGTTCATTATTATTTTATGATTTTTAAAAATGAAAAATATATTTTTAGCTCGGGTGATTTTTTTATGTTTGATTTTTTTGTTTGTTTGTTTGTTTGTTTAAGGACATTTATTTTTATTTGTCTCCCATGTTTAGTGGCATTTTGATCCCATTACAAAGCTGATAAAGCCTGATAAAATAAATGCTAGTTCAGACAGAAACTGCAGCTATAAATATAACAATATAAAATAAATATATTAATATAATATTATGCATTAATTGTTATTTAAATTGTCATTTTGAATTAATAATTTAAATAATGTATCATAAAAATTTAATTAAAAATTATATTTTAAAATTCTTTAAATGGAAACAGATATGTTTTTTTCTTTTAAACAGCCAATAAAAACAAATGTATAAACATTTTATATTTTTCAATTATTTTGACAAAGTGCTTTACTTTAGCATTTAATTATTCATTTGTAAGATAAGCAATTCTTAATAACAATGTAATTAAATAAAGAATAATGAAAATGGCAATATAAACTTATTTATAAACAATACATATTGGCGTGTATTTAATTGATCCACAAGGGAACTTCTATTCATATGGTGTTTTTACGGTTAAATATAATTTCCGTTATTCATAAAGAATTGCATACGATGATTAAGGCCATACCAAATGGCCTTGCTCATTTAATGAAATGCCACTTGTCTTTTGAAGCAATTGTTAAAAAAGAAAGTTTTTAGTTTAAGAGAAATGCATTTATAACCTAAAATGTAGTAATAAAAATAAAAGAAATGTGTTTCAGTTTAAGAAAAAATTCACTCCGAGGGTAAAATTTCTTTGGAATTCTTTAATAGATAAAATTAACTGGAAAAAAGTGTGGCTTTTACCTTACAAATTCTGTGTTCCCAAGTGTTACACAATATCTACCCCACAAATTATATTGTATTTAAATTTGGTAATCCTAATTCAAATTGTGTCTTTTGTAAGTCAAATATCGAATGGATTGATCATCTTTTTGTCAAATGCCCACATGTTAAAGTGTTTCGGTCTGATTTATCAGTTTTTTTTACATCATAATGTAAGTTTAATATAGATTTTTCCATGTGTGGTATAATTTGTTCCTTTTCACATAACAAATATAACATATAATTTATTAACAATGTATTTATTTTAATGGGTAAATATTATATTCACAAATGTAAATTTTCATCATTACCCAATTTGCAGAATTTTCTTTTTGACTTAAATTGTTTAATTACTACATTACAAAATGTTTATAGTAAAAAAGTATAAAAACTGGACTTTGTAAATATGATTTCATTTGATCATTTTGCCTCTGTACCCTGCTTTTTATTATTAAAAAAACACAAAAACATATTGGTGTGTTTTTGAGCATGTGTATATTCATAATGTAGTTTGGAGATCTTTATCTCGAAATCACATAAATATCTTTTATCTCATGATATTGTACCCATATGAAAATGACGCCAAAACAACATTTTAAATGATCAATGTAGAAAGAGAAAACAGATGGTGCAGTTACAGAAGCCACCAGCAGAGGCCAGGCCGAGGGGTCAAAAAGATTTGGCCCGTTAGCATGACTCCGTTTTAGCCCTTGATAGCAGATGTCACTACTACCTACACCATCTGTTTTCAAAATTCATCTTCCTTCATTACATTTACTGAAAATGAGCCATTTTTTTCTGACAAAATACTTTCTAATTATTTTTTCTTTAAAGTAATTTTGGTCTGTATTTATATATTCATGTATTTTTTTTAAACCAGTCACGTTATTCAGTCACTTGCTGTTTATAGAGACAGATAGAAAGACTTCATGATAATTAATGTCTTTCTCTGCTATAGAAATAATCTTTGCTATAGCTCATCTTTCCTGCCCAGCATCTCTAATGAACTCCTACTCATAAACTTGCTGAACTTCATCTCTCAAGATCTAAGCCTGAATAGCATTTGGTACAGCATGTTCATGCACTTAGACCATTTTACATACTGAAGAGATTACACAGGCTTTCTTTTTCATGCTAAATCAGAAGAGATAAATTACTCATGCAATCATCACCAGAGCATAAACAACTCAAAAAAGCACTTTTTGTTTCTCGGCTGCCTTCATTTCCTGAATATCTAAAAAAAAAAGATGTGAGGGACAAAAACATTAAAGTACAAAAAGAAAGAATCTGCAGCAGTGCTATGAATTAGTCAAAATAGGTTTTGTTTTGTCTTTGCAGGGCATGGTGAACATGACATGCTGTTTCAAGGGAAATGCTTTAGAAACATAATATTTGCATTAACATCAACTTTATGGTTTGAGTTTATGCACAATAAATAGACACAGGGCAACACAGTGGCTCAGTGGTTAGCACTGCTGTGTCGCCTCACAGCAAGAAGGTTGCTGGTTTGAGTCCTGGCTGCGTCAGTTGGCATTTCTGTGTGGAGTTTGCATGTTCTCCCCGGTTTTGGTGTGGGTTTCTTCCGGGTGCTCCTGTTTCCCCCACAGTCCAAAGACATCCGCTATAGCTGAACTGAATAAACTAAATTGGCCGTAGTGTATGCGACCCCTCACCCTGATGAACAAGGGACTAAGCCAAAGGAAAATGAATGAATGAATGAATGAATGAGCACAAGGGATAATATATACATAAAAGACTATTTACATAAAAATATATATATTTCATTATTTTTGTTTTATTATTATTATTATTATTATTATTGAGTAACTAGTAGTTTTAATAAAATTACTTTTTATTTTATTCATATTCATTTTAGTTAGCGTTTTGTGTCTGTGTTATTTTTATTTGTGTTATTTTAGCTTTTTAATTTTAGTTATTAATATAAGCATTTTTTAAATGCATCACTTATGTAGCTGTAGTATTGGAAATATAGTTTTAATCATAGTTTTAAAGTTAACCAAAACAATATTTAATTTATTCATTCATTAATTAATTGGATAATAATATCCCTATAATAATTAATCGACAACAAGCTATAAAAGTTTATTATTATAATAATAATAATAATAATTATTATTATTATTATTCTAAGTTAACAAGCTTTATGTTATTTAAATATAAAAACTGTTTTATTATTCTAGTTGTAGTTTGCATTAGCTATAATAACAATAATATTAGACAAATCTAACAGTAACAAAAAACAAGCAATAGTAAAGGTGTAGGCTAAAATCTATTTTTTTAACCATTTAATGTAAACATCAGCTTTCCTTAACGGTCTCAAAAGTAACTATATTCACACAGTCTTTTTGAATGATTGCCTTGATGGTGGGCTTGATATTAGCATTAGGAGACTAAATTCCTTTGTTTCCCGTGCAGTGAGGCGCTGGCCCTTTAAGAAGAGACATTTCAATCTAGGCGTGTTTCCTGCTCCCGAATCCAGTCTTGCCTGCATCCTACGACGCGAAACTGGAGGAACGAATATTTCACACGTTAACTGAATTATTTCTAAATTGTCGACACAGATCACAACAGGGTTACTGAAATTTATTTAGTGTCGTTTCAAAAGAAAAAGGGACGGAGAATCCTCTCGGGAAAGACGCTTTTAACCAACCAAACCAATGATATAAATGTCAGTCGGTCAAGGTCCACTCACGCTCCAGATGTGTTCAGCATTCACACGTTTATTTTACCTCAGCCTCGCTTTTTGAACCGAAATCTGGACAATTTTAGGTCGGGAACACTTTTATTTTGTGCCAGTATGGGATATCTTCGCTTTTGGAGGAGGATTTTGCTTTTTGGCATTTGATTGGGACTTTAAATAACCATGGATTTAAGTACAGATGATATGCAGATATGTAGATCAACGGACTTGTGATTTAAAAACAAACTAACATTGAAGATTCACCAGGAAAATCCTGCACATGAAGAAGAATTGCATTCTTGCAAAAAGCTCCAGTGTTTCGTGATTGCTGATAACTCTTAATCTCAGGTTAATCATTCAGTGGACGCGGTTGTGCTTCATTTCAGGTTGAGTTGAAGGAAGATAGTTTCATTGTACATTCGCTACCATGTCGGCGGTGATGATAACGCGGAAGATCACTCGAAAATGGGAGAAATTACCTGGGAAAAACACCTTTTGCTGCGATGGACGGGTAATGATGGCTCGGCAGAAAGGAGTATTTTACCTGACCCTGTTTCTCATCGTCGGAACCTGCTCTCTGTTCTTCGCCTTTGAGTAAGTACATGTCATTGGTCATAATTAGGATTATTAGACTTCATTTACACTGCTGACCACCGCGGCTGTCAGTCTGGAGTCCGCTTTTCATTTTTTACAAGGGGGCTTTTGCAGTGTAGGTGGCCTTTGTTCAGTGCCATTGCAGGATGTATTGAGCAGTATGTTATATATAATATATATATATATATATATATATATATATATATATATATATATATATATATATATTCTAGTATATATTATCATTATTATATCAATATATAATATATTAAAAATAAATAAACAATGCTCTCCTGACATTTTAAAGATCAAAATAAGTATTCTCTTACATGTGACAGATGAAATTGACATATTGAATATACAACATATGTGTTATTTTTATGATGGTGTAAATATTTGATTTTACTTTTTTCTGAGATCTTTTCAATTAATTGTGGACTGTTCGCAGAATCTAAAAAAATGGATTTTCACCTTTTTGTTTATTAATTGTGTGTGTGCTGTGGTTAGGTAGGTTTTTATTCATGTTAAAGTATGTTGCCAATTACAAAATACAAGGTATTTCTGGGCGGTATATATATTTCGATTTGAGTTTTTTTGCATTACATTTTTTTGGATTGCAATTAGATTTTTCAACTGTCTCAGTTTGACCTCAAGTTCAGATCCATGAATGGCAATTTTTCTTAAAAAATTATCTTAAAAGATTGAAAAATATATATAGTGGTCCCAATAATTCACACCAGTCGAGTGAGTGATTTTTAATAATTTAATCCATAAATAAGCAACTATAATCTGATTTTGAACATATAAATGTAGAATTATTTTTGCATAAAATGCACTGGAAATATATTTGCAATTTTATGATCATAGTTAACACATATAAGCTGGAAGTTTGCTTTAATAAGTAGCATTTTCATTTTTTTGTGATGCTGTGAAAACCTGTAGTCTCAAATGTAATCACAAAACGTGATGAGCATTATGTTCAAACATATATCTTTATGTTAGATCACATAATGACACTGTGATTTCAGGAACCATGTAAATATGCCATGATGTGAAATTGCTAAATTTCTTTCCTTAAATCATCAAATAAACAATTTCACATTAATGATGCGGACTTTGCATCTCTATATGACAGTCATAATCATCTGTAAATGATTTATGTTCGTTGTTAACCCCTAAAAGGAGCAGTAAGTTCAATAAGTGGGTACTTTTTGCTACAAAAAAATATTGTTTGTTAACGTTACCACATTTAAAAGTCAATCTGGTTTTATGAGCTATGAATCTTTTTTTTTTTAACTTTTCAATAAGTCTGACATCATACATCACATTTCCGGGTTCAAGTGCTTTATTGCCTGAATGCAAACAAAACACAGTGCAAATATACACTCACAGACATACGTGTACACTGTGTGGATTTTCAAAATGAGTTTTAATGTGTTATATGACTATACTGTCATCATAAATGGCTGTTGAGACCATATTGTATTCTGTTAACAGTATGAAGCTTAAGGGGATAGTTCACCCAAAAATGAAAACCATCATTTACTTTTTCATGTGTTTGTGTTTTGTTGAACACAAAATAAGATATTTAGAAAAATGCTGAACCTGTTGGCTTCCATAAGCGGTCTTATTTCAGAGGCTGCATCCTCTGAAGGATGCATTCGAAGTGCGCTGCGTCATCGCGGTCTTGTTTCAAAGAAATTCGAAGGCTCCTTCAAACGCAGCCTGAAAATGCGTCCTTCATTTCCCAAGTAATGAAGGACCCCACTGGTGGATCCTTTTCAGCCTCGAACGTCCCAAGATTCATTGCGTGCTGAAAATGGCAAGTCGTTTATAAAAGAAATCTCCGGTTTAAATGTTGAATTAAGTTTATTTTACTTGGATATCTAAACACATTAAAAAAACAAAAAATAGCATGACATGACTTATGAAAGAGTGATTTTATAGACAGTTTACATTTTTATGTGTACATGTATGGATCAAAGGAAATATATTTCCAGCTTCTGTTTACCTTGTTTTGCCTTCAAAGTGATTTTAAAACTTATTTTAAGCGATCTGAAAAAAAGTCACTACAAATTTTATCAGTGCTTGCTAACAGCAGCTGTTACGGTTGCCTGGTGACAAGATCCATCCTCTGTAGGCTGGATCGTCTGATTTCAAAACCTGTGTGGACTTTGAAGGACTCACCTTTGAAGTCTGCATCCTTCGTAGGATGCAGCCACTGAGATAAGACACAGCAATAGTACCTGTTTTTTCTATTATGGAAGTCAAGGGTTACAGTTTTTTAACGTTCTATCTATTTATCTATCTGTCTGTCTGTCTGTCTGTCTGTCTATCTATCTCTATGTCTGTCTGTCTGTCTGTCTGTCTGTCTGTCTGTCTGTCTGTATTCTTTAGTGTTCAACAAAATAAAGAAACTCATAAATGTTTGGAACCACGTGAGGGTTAGTAAATGGAGTGAATGTAATTTTTTGAATGAACTATCCCTTTAAACTTACAGTACTTATTAAGTCATGACTCATGAGTAGGCCCACATGGAATCTGCGCATGCAGAATTCCGCAGATTTTTAGCCCATCATTAATTCTGTTTATTTACTTGAGTAAATGTGTGTAAATCTGAATTTATTCAGTTTTTAAATTATACATATTTCACATATTAAGGTTTTAGTTATGAGACTCCCAAAATAATTCAGCAGAAATCTGCAGATTTTTACCAAAATTCTCAGCAGAAATTGCAAAAAACGTCCGCAGATTCCGTCTGGCCCTACTCATGAGTCATGACTTACCAATTGGAATTACATTTAATTATTTGGCAGAAGCTTTTATCCAAAGCGACTTACAAATGAAATCAATAGAATTAAAAGAATAAAATAAACAAAACAATTTAAATAGTGTGATAATTCCTAGATGGTCTGTTGCAATTTGCAATAACCATGTATATATATAACGTTATTATTATATTAAGCATACATTCATTCATTCATTTTCTTTTCGGCTTAGTCCCTTTATTTATCCGGGGTCGCCACAGCGGAATGAACCGCCTACTTATCCAGCACGTTTTTACTCAGCGGATGCCCTTCCAGCCGCAACCCATCTCTGGGAAATATTCAGCATACATATATACCATATATATATATATATATATATAATGTATCAAAGCTAATATTTGTTAATTAAAAACTGTTAATGGTAGATTGAAGTATTATGTAAGATTTTAAAACACCATTTGCTTGTTGCTGGTTAGGAAACAATGAAGAGCTGTGTCATCTTTGTTGGCAAAACACATTTTCACAACAGCAGATTTCCATCCATGTTGATGAGGCTGGATGTGCTTCGTGTTGGATGTGATCTCTGTTGGGTGGATATAAAGTCCCATGTGTGGACTATGACGTCTGTGGTTGGCGTTTCCTGAGACTTGAGTGTTGTGTCCTGCCTATATCTATGATCCTCCATTAGGCCTGTTCATCAGCGAAGAGGAAACGATTCCCTGTCCCTAGTCAGAAACACTGTCATGTGCGCAGCGACTGGCTCTCGCTGCACGCCATGTTCATATCACTGTTACTGATAATTAGTCCTCATGGGGCAGACATATTAGCAGAGAGACTGGGCTCAGTGCAAAAGTGGGTTTTCAATTTGTTTGTTACATGACAGGCTAATTGAAAGACTAGAACTGGGCACTTGCCATTTTGATTTTAGTTTGTCTTCATTTTTTTAATACATATGCATTGCAGCTTGTGTGAATACATAAATGTCTGCAGATATCATCTTTATAGACTGAAGTTCACATTGGGTTTGAATGTGATGCTGTGCTAGGAATATTTTGTCAATGAGTAGATTTTTTATTTATTTATTAGCTATATCACAAAAGATCTAGTTATTCCTATGTTTTTCATGAGGTCTATAGTGTTCTAAGTTTCGTGAGGGGTCTGGATGCAGACCTGGTGCAGTTGCAATCTGAGCTGCATGCAATGTTTTTTAATTGGCTCAATCCTAACCCTACCCCTCACAGTGACGTCACTAGCTCCATTGAGTGCATTGTGTCTGACATTGCATCGCTGAGAGATGCATTCTCAGCTTGCATCATAAAGGTTGCATCCAGATACTATTGTAAGTTTTAGTATTGCATTTTTATTTTGTGTGCACTTTATCTTTTATTTAACCCATGTACATTCTTATAGTGCATCCTTATTTTTTTATTGTGCATTTTAGTGATCATTTTGGCATTTTGGAAACCTTTTAAAACTAAAATACTTTGTCCCAGTGCCAGTAAGGCATATCTTTATACTTTTTGTTAACAGGTTTACATTTTGTTTGCAAGCCTTCAACTTTTAAATGGTTTTTAAACATTTCTAAATAGTATTTTAGCAGATAAAAAAGCTAGGTTTGTGGAGCAGATAACTTTTCCCCATATTTTCTGCATTACCAAACAATTGCCATTTTTTTCTGTAATTATGAATGCTGGTCTATGGATTTTTTATTTGTATGTAACCAGTGAGACATTTGCGTCTTTGTGAGTACAAGCATTATTTGTGAGACACAAAAAAAGTAAAGCATAAAAGTTAATGTTGTTTCTGATCATTTAATTATCCACTGTAACAAAAATAATAATAATAATAATAATGTTCTCCCCGTGTTCGTGTGGGTTTCTTCCTGGTGCTCCAGTTTCCCCCACAAGTCCAAAAACATGTGGTATAGGTGAATTGGGTAAGCTAAATTGTTCGTAGTGTATGAGTGTGTATGGATGTTTCCCAGTGATGGATTGCAGCTGGAAGGGCATCCACTGCGTAAAACATATGCTGGATAAGTTGGCGGTTCATTCCGCGGTGGCGACCCCAGATTAATAAAGTGACTAAGCTGAAAAGAAAATGAATGAATGAATAATAACTAATAATAATAATCATAATAAATCTTCTTAGTTATTAGTAAATAGAAAACAATAATTTATTTTTTTCATTCAAAGCGCACTGCATTATGTAAACAAACTAATTAACAATTTGTAAAAAGGTTTTAGTCATTAACATCAGGACTGCTAAAGAAATTTCTCATCGAAAGTGAAACTGTTTAAATATGATGCTTTTATAAAGATTTTTTTAAGCACAGACATTTTTGTCCCCTATTGGCCTATGTGTAGCTTTTTTATATTCAAGCTCAAGGTGTTAATACAGAGTATAAGATTCCAGACGAGATAGATAGTGTTAATGGAAATGCATTGCTTCCAGCTGTTTTGAATTCACATAGAATTATTTATTGAGTACTGCTGAATGCTCACACTGTTGTGTTCTTGTACGCCTCCGTGTCTGTGGGGCCTGTGTCTGGACATTTCGTACAAGCACAGGACTGATAGCAGGGCTGATCTTTGCACTTTTCATTCTGTAGTTTGTTGTCTGTGTTACTCTCTGCCTGTAAAGAATAATGTATTTACCCTCATCTTTCACTGTGTTCCCATGTTTGCTAAAGATTGCTGCATTTTATAAATATCTCTATTATTTGTCTACATTTATATATGTACATAATATAAGTGATTATATACGTAGGGAATTGTTTCCCACTTTCTCTTTAGGCTCTATAGTCAAGTCGCAGTGCAGTTTTGTGTTTGGATATCAAATGTAGAGGAGTGAGATGTAATTGATTGTGTTGGCTAGAAATTGGTAAAGAAATATTATGTGTGTGTGTGTGTGTGCTTGTGTGTGTGACATAGACATATTGCTGATACTGCATCTATTATAGCTAGAAGTCTGAAAAAGGAACCACAGTTTGTGTTTTTTTTTTTTTTTTAAATTTGATCTGATTTTTAATTTTACATTTTTAATTCAGTTTTGTTTCAATTAACCACAACTATCTATGAATTGTTTGAAATTATTTTGCATTAACAGTCCTAGTGTACAACACTGTGACATTATTAAACCATAAGTGCTTTTTTTGTGAGCGTAGGGCTAGAGATGCACAAAATGTTTGTATGTCGATATGACCTATTCTGCCCCTTTTTACAAGATGTAAAATAAGTCTCTGATGTCCCTAGAGTATGTGTATGAGGTTTCAGCTCAAAACACCACACAAATGCTTTTACATTACTGTATTTACAAATATAGCCTATGAATAACCTAATAATAAACCATGCTTATTAAGAAATGATAAAAAACAGCTTATTTTTAAATTTTTAACTCCCAAAACAGTTAACTCATTTATGAGAATGTGTTAATGAAAAATCTTAAACATTATCTGCATTTTGCAACTCAAAGAGGGTATTTTCAACTGCAGGGAGCACAATAAGCCAAGAAAGATCATTTGTTGAAGAGTCATTTTCCTTCAAACCATTGTACATTCTTTTATAGGAGCAAGTTTATTTAATTGTTTTACAATTATTTTTTTTTTTCCAATAAAAACGTAATAATAAAATAGTGTTGTTTTTCATAAAAAAAAAAAAAACACTACTAAAAGTACAGATAAGAGAACAGTTAAAGTACCGAAATGATAAGTGGTATTGATAAAAGTAGTTATACCGTTAAAACCTTAACGATACTCTTTGGACCATAGAAGCGAAGAAAAAATACAAGTGTAAAGTTGGCAGGAGCACCTGTGTCTGTTTGATGTGTCATCTGAGCAATACCACAACCGACTCGAAAAAAGTTTGAGAGAAATTGCTATTTCCCTTCAAAAGCCAGGTGAGCAAAATAAGTAAATTTTCTACCCCACTAAAGGCTTCTTTCTCATTATGTAGTTAATAACAAAAGATGTACAACGTGAACTCATGTTGTTTCCATGTTATTTCTTGTATGTGTTTGGTTGTGAGACGTAGTTTGTAGAGCGAGACAACCTTTTCATGATTCTTCCTATTGTAAACTCATGCATTTCTGCATCTCCAAACTCCACATTTATAATCCTCTTAGTCGATGACATCATTTTTAGCAGATGAAAACTATAATGGCGGACAGCTGCGTCTCACTCAGGACTGTTTTTGCTAATGAGGAAGGTATCATCAATAAGGGGTGGTGCTTTCCCCCTCTGATGATACGTACAAAGTGAGAATGTCAATCAAAGTGTTTTTGCAGAAAGTTGTATCAAATGTGATTATAAAACTAGAATGATTTTTATTTTTTATTTTTTGCCATTAAACTGTTTGAAAACATACTGTACATTGAGCATGTTTACATATTAATTTTCTGACAACAGTGTAATAAAATCAGCTTAATTAAATTAATCATTGTCTAGGCATAAATTTAGTTGGTTTATGCCTTAGCAATTTATAAGCTTGAAATATTTAACACCTATGCTGGACCACATGCATTGTTAGAAATTATTGGGTTAAATATAAATCTAAAAATAAATGCATCTAAACACAATCCTTTTTTTGCAGTTCTTTTGGGTAATGAAAATTACTTACAAACTTTATCTTAAATCCTTCTCACTGAAATGGTTCTACACCAGTGAAGTTGTTAACGTTACATAATAACCCTAGGTGTTGTGTTGTGTTGTTCATCCACTCATTGTTTCGCATTAGTAGCACATAATTCAAGCTTCACTTTGCCTTTGTCTTGTTTGCTTTGTTGCTCAGCAGTTAAATGTCTATACATTTTATGTTTATTATAGAATGGTGGATAATCGCTTCGTCAAGTGTATGACAATGGTTGTGGTCATTTCCACTGTCTGTGGTTGCTGTGTGACAGAAGCCTGTTTGTCCTTTTGGATTTTTGTGTTCCTGTTTTATATGAGTGCAAAACTGGCTCTTTGGCAAATATGTCTTCATGAGGGATTAGGATGCTTCTTTTTTTGGCAGTAATGTATTATTCATTTAGTTTGTGAATCACTTGCTTTCAAATTGGCAAACTCTTTATGAGGAATTAAGAGAGGCTGTGTATGAAATTTACAGCACATTACAGCATTTTTATATCTTAGCAGCATGACTGAATTGTCCTTTTGTACATTATACACCTGTTTTGTACTCTAAGCTTTTCTGCTGTGCCTTTACACAGGGAATAGCCACTGATGTCACATGTGGAAGTAGGATTGCAGTTTATTTGTTAGCTTGCAAACCATTACCCATTTTGTTACTGTGCTATCATCACATTTTGCAAAGCAAAACTCAAATGGATGAGGTGATTATTTGCATGTTAAATGCTTTTCACTAGAGGTCTGTTGCACAAAGCAAGTTGAACAGGGTTGCAGAGTAAGTTTTGGGTTGACAAAACCAAACAAATGTAACCTGGTTAAGTGGTTTTACAATACTTGATCCAGACTTTCTCTGTTAACCTAGGGTTTAACCTAGAGATGGGTTGTGATGAACTCTGGACTGCATGCTAATGCGGCAAACAGCCAATCACACAAGACACACAAGAGTATGAGTTTGATTAATTTCTTGCAATTGATTGAGCAATTCACCTCCCTGTTGAAGATTAAGAGAGATTATTATCAGAAATATAATTCATTTCAATACATTCACAAAGCAGAAATAAACACTGCTAATGCAGCAAAAGTTCATATTATTATTATTATTATTATTATTATATCAATGCAAATCAGTCAACTAATTTTAATAATGTAGATTCACATTTAATAGTCATTTTAAAAGTGTAAAAGGATTTAATTTGAAGCAAAAAGGCACATGGGGACTAGAAAAGATTTTATTGCATATATGTCACTGCTGACACTTCTTACAGCTGATGACTTGTTGACAAAATCCAATCAAATACAACCAAGCAACTTTTTTTGAAAGTTTGCTTAAAGTAAAACACAAAATTTTCTTGGTTAAAAACCTAAGCTTGCTTTGTGCAACAGGCCTCTGGACTGCTTCCATTCTTAAGGGGGGTCGCACACCAGATGCGCCGGTTGGCATTGTGCCATGCATTTTAGAATTCTAAACCTAGGTTTCTATCAGGGTACGCACACTGGCGCCGCAAGTTGGCGGCTGTCTGCGGCGCCCAGCCATGACTCAGGACACTGTTCATATTTCTGCTGCACAGCAGAGTGCCATCTGAATAGTTTCATTTTTAATTTAACATGCAAATGTGCGCGTCTGCTGTGCGATACTTTCAACTCTCATGTGTGCGTCATGTCACGCCACTGAGCCGCACATCCGGTGTGCGACCTGCATAAAAAGGACAAAAAGTAGAATTTTACTTAGCATTTAATGTCATCAATCTGTTTGTGGAAACTTGTTTCAAAATGCAATAAAGCAGTCAAAATGAATGATCTAACAGTGCAAGAATGTTTAAAATAAGAATTATTGTTGCATCATGTGCCATTGCAATCACTATTATGGTTATAGTAAGGTTTGTATTATTGTGTTTTTACTTTGCATAGGAAAAGGCAATCTGGTTTCTAGAGGGCCATTGTCCCATTTTGCTCCAACCCTAATCAAACACACCTAAGTAAGCTAATAAATGTCTTTAAGATCACTAGAAAGCCACACAGGCGTATCTAAGGTTGCAGCTAAATATAGGGATACACATTTTCTAAAGTGATTTGCATTGGATTGGGCTAAAGATCTCTTGTGGATCTTTAGTTCTGCAACTCACTGATGGGTGGAATATTCTATACAGCATCATAGATAATGTCGCTTTTCACATTGGATTCTGCTATGATAAAAATAAGTTAATAAGAATGAAACTAATGGGTTCAACAAAGGAATGTACAATCAATTAATAACCCTAGAGCTCAAACATGACATTTCAGCTATTGATCATTTTCAGCTTCTGAATGGGACCTTTTATTGCTGCTCTCTAATTTTTTGACATGTGCCTCAGACATGGGTTGGGTTTAGTATTAATTGCCTTAGCTCTCATGTTTTTCTAAATTGACCCAATCAGACCCAATCTTTTTAACAGAGTTTCTGCTGACTGATAAGTGATTGACATTTAAGAAATTCATCATCATCATCAAGTGCACATAAATGCAAAATGCATACATTTGTAAAATCACACAGAAATCTATGTTATACTTCATTATGGTGCATATTCCTTTGCGTGCGCAGAATATTTTCCGGAGATGAGGTAAACAACATTGCAGATTTAAATCGATTAAATTGTTGTCAAACTTTCAGGTTTGTATTTCAACAACTCTAAAAACCAATGAAAGAAGATCCCAGAGATAACTTCTATATGTGAAAAGAAATGCAGTGGGGTTGGGTCAGACTTTGCTCTAGGTTCATCCTGTCTGTTTCGGGTCAGGTTTAAATAAATAAATTAAAAACATTTATGCACATCTGGATTGGGTAAGTAATGATTCGAGTTAATTCGGTTCAGGTGTGGATTTTAGGACCTTAGAAGACCTCTACTCTACTGAATATTGGAGATCATTGCACAATGATACTACATGCAGGCTATTTAGAGTTTTCTAATATGTACAATATAAATTTGTCTTCACATTTGTTTTTGACTAAACCAAATTGACACAATAAATCTGCGTGTTGTTTTTAGACATCATCTGTCATTTTCTTTTTTTTCTCCCCTCATTATGCTTTCCGGTGGGGTAGCGGATGTTTGTGCTGAGCAGTATCAGTAATGGTAATTGTCAGGCCTCCCTGCCCCCACCGATCTCCACCTAGAAACCAGCCAGACCAATGAAGCAGCTCTATCGATTTAACAACACACAGCTAAGCCTTTTCATAGCCAGCCATAAACACTGCAGTCATGCTCCATGTTGCCTTAACTGTGGAAAACACTTCTTTTCACCTTGTTCTCTGTGGAGCAACGTGTAGATAATACACTAAGGACAGGCTGTGAAGGCAAACAGAAGGGCGGAGATGCTGTAACAGAGACAGGAGTGGCTTTGAACTCTAAAGGGTGTGATTGTTATAATACCCCAGTTCATAAAAAAAAAATATGTCTTTGTAAAGCTTTTAATTAGTTTTCTGTTGAATAACCATAAATTTGTTTGTGGAACAGAGAGTGTTTGGTTCATTAATGAGACAGGATTTTGAATGATTAATTTTGGTGTGACATTTCTTTTTATCCTTGAGTCAAAATGAAATAATTGATCATTCTCTTCTGATCACTTCACTTTTAAAGGGACAGTTCACACAAAAAATCTGTAATCATTTACTCCTTCACTTGTTCAAAACCTTTTTGAGTTTCTTCTGATCAACACAAGAGAAGATATTTTGAAAAATGCTGCTTGCTGTGCTCCATTGAGAGAGAGAGAGAGAGAGAGAGAGAGAGAGAGAGAGAGAGAGAGAGAGAGAGATAGAGAGATAGAGAGATAGATAGATAGATAGATAGATAGATAGATAGATTATATTTTTGGGTGAATTATGATTCAGACTGACCACCAGTATTTTTGGATGGGTTTTGGTCAGTTGAAAAGCATTGCAATATTGGTTATAGCATAAAAGGACTGATAATTCAGGCCGAATTGAATAATGCATGTTAACATTTTTTTTTCTGAGTAAAATAATTAAAAACTATGGGGATAAACCAACTTCAACTATGGTTTATCAAAACAACAATAATAGTAATAATATTTGGCCTGTTATATGCCAATTAGATGCAATCCAAGTTTGGTTGAATTTATTAGACTATGGCTTCATGCCTACTGCGAGTCTTAGTGCTCAAATAGGATTTTTTTTTTTCAGATCTGATTGATTTTGGCCACATATATAACAACAGTGTGAACAGATCATGGTCCTAAACTGACCTGCATGCGCAAAAGTACAACTACGCACAGCACAAAATGTCTAATTATGGACACAATGTATACGAAGTGAATTATTGACTTTTTCCACAGACAACTGTTCTGTTTTTTATGAACTGTAAATTGTTGCTAGTAGTAATGCGCATATCAAAAATGTTTGAAACCTAAAATTTATTTTGTATGCAAAGTCTAATAACCTAGCCTACTGTTAATTCATTTTAATTTGTTATAGACAACATAGGGTCCAGTCTAAACTCATCAAAGTGAAACAGAAACATTTTCACGTTTTCAGTTTTATCCTAACAAAAAATATTTAAAAAGCATTAACTTGTTACATTTGATTTTGTTAATGTATTAATTATTTAAGTGAAATATAACTTTCAGGTAGATCTATGTATTTTTTATATGCAATTTTATTATGGTGGTATTTTTAAGGAACAATCCCTTTTTTGGTTGCAGGCTAATGGTTAATGTTTGGTTAATAAACGCCATTGTCATAAAAATAAAAAATAAAAAATTAACAACCTTCAATTTTTGGGGTAAAGTATTTGCCCTGTGTGCTATTCTGCTATGCCACTGAGGAGTAGAGGATGTTTGCAGCGTGAACCAGTACAGAATAATGACATTACTCACATGAATACATGACTATACAGTCAGATTGCAAAACATTAGATCTGTATTGCATTTAATACCACCTATGAAAGTGGCACAAATCAGAATTGAAAAGATCAAATTCCATGCGGTTTGGGCTGTTCACATTGTCATGACATGAACAGATCTGAGTCACATGTTGGCAAAAAAAAATCAGATTTAGGCCACATTTTCCTGCAGCGTGAATGTAGCCTATGAAAACAAATAATATTAGTCTTATCCCCTCTTAAATTTTGGCTGATCCAGAAAACACTCATATCCATGATTCATAGGCCACAATTTGATCAAAAGCATGGCTTTTGTGAACTGGTAAACTACCAACACTGATATCAGTACTGATTTTGAAATGAACCAATTTGCTATTTATAATAGTTTAACCAAACTCTCGCTCCATCTTTTTCAGTTGTTGTACATAATGCTCCTTTTACAGTGATCCAACTGCTTCCCACCTGCATTTTTGGCACTTGAAAATCCTGTTCCAAAACTGTCACATTACGGAAGTCAGAAGCTTCGCAAATAGGACTTTGTCTTGATTTTTTTTTACATTAAAAAGCTGATTATGTACGCCTAGGCACAGTACTGTGTATTAATTTTTAAATGGAAGAAGCTGGTAATTATGGTGGTTTAATAGCCTTGTGCGTCATTAGTGATAAAAACAGAATCTGCACTAATAGGGCAGCTGCTTATCTCTGGTATTGATTATGAGGAGAGCGAGAGAGAGGTCACATTCAGCACTGCATCATGGGTAATGTCCGGGAATCTCAGGGATGTGATAGGAACTGATGATGGAGTAGGTCCTGGATGCTTCAAGTAATACACACACACACACACACACAAACACACGCACACTTCTCAGTTTTGCTCTACTCCGACACAGCTTTCACAATAATAAATGGATTTCCCTGCAGCATTCTGGACAGGACCTAGGCAGTGGAAAGTTTTATCGACTGGCTCTGCTCTGCTTTTTGCTCTTCCTTATGTTTTTCTGGTCTCGCAGTTTAAACAGATCAAACTAATCTGACCTGTCCCACAGGTAGAATTCCAGTGTATGTATAGCTGTGGTTGGTATGCTGACACACAGGTGTGTGACACAGCTAAACCTTCACCATGTAGTCTGACTGGAAAATTGTCTTTCTGATGTTAAAGAGCCCCTATTACACATTAAAAAGGGTCATATTTCGGTTTTATCAGAATCAGAATCAGAAAGAGCTATATTGCCAGGTATGTTCACACATACGAGGAATTTGCTTTCGTGACATAGCTTCTACAGTGCAACAGAATTACAGAGGACTAAAAAAACAGATAATAAATATATTTTAAAAAGTAGTGAATGCAATATACAAAATTGACAAGTGTATGTACAGGTGTATTACTATATACAACATAATATGTGCAGGTGTTATGTGCAAATTGGCATGTAAAGTGTGTTTTTAAATAAGTGTATGTGTGCATAAAAAAAGTGTATAGCAGATAGTGATGTTGGTTCCACAATTATTATCATCATCAAGTGTTCATGAGATGGATTGCCTGAGGGAAGAAACTGTTTCTGTGTCGGGCTGTTCTGGTGCGCAGTGCTCTGTAGCGTCGACCAGAAGGTAAAAGTTCAAAGAGGCAGTGTGCTGGGTGTGAGAGGTCCAGAGTGATTTTAGCAGCCCTTCTGCTCGCTCTGGATAAGTACAGTTCTTGGAGAGTAGGGAGGGTTGTACCAATGATTCGCTCAGCAGTCCGAACTATCCGACGTAGTCTTCGGAGGTCGGGTTTGGTAGCTGAGCTAAACCAGACAGTTATTGAAGTGCAGATGACTGATTCAATGATGGAGGTGTAGAACTGTTTCAGCAGCTCCTTTGGGAGGTTGAATTTCCTCAGCTGATGAAGAAAGTACAGCCTCTGTTGAGCTTTTTTGACAATGGAGTCAATGTGAGTGTCCCACTTCAGGTCCTGAGAGATGGTGGTGCCCAGGAACCTGAATGACTCCACTGCTGCCACAATGCTGTCCATGATGCTCAGTGGGGGGAGAGCAGGGGGGTTTCTCCTGAAGTCCACTATCATCTCCACTGTTTTGAGCGTGTTCAGCTCTAGGTTGTTGTGACTGCACCAGACAGCCAACTCCTTAACCTCCTGTCTGTAAGCAGACTCGTCACCGTCCTGAATGAGGCCGATAAGTGTGGTGTCGTCTGCAAACTTTAGGAGCTTGACAGAGGAGTCCTTTGAAGTGCCGTCATTCGTGTACAGGGAGAAGAGCAGTGGGGAGAGGACACACCCCTGGGGGGCGCCAGTGCTGATTGTGCGGGTACTGGATTGAGAATTTTCCCAGCTTCACCAGCTGCTGCCTGTCCGTTAGGAAGCTGTTGATCCACTGACAGACAGAGGTGGGCACGGAAAGCTCAGTTAATTTGGGCAGGAGAAGTTTTGGGATGATAGTGTTAAAAGCTGAGCTGAAGTCAACAAACAAGATCCTTGCATAGGTCCCTGGTCTGTCTAGGTGTTGCAGAACATAATGCAGTCCCATATTGACTGCATCATCCACAGACCTGTTTGCTCTGTAGGCAAACTGAAGAGAGTCCAGTGAGGGTTCAGTGATGTCCTTCAGGTGGGCCAGCACCAGTTTTTCAAAAGACTTCATGACCACAAATGTCAGCGCCACCGGTCTGTAGTCATTTAGTCCTGTGAGTTTGGGTTTCTTTGGTATGGGAATGATGATGGAGCGTTTGAAGCAGGAGGGCACTTCACACAGCTCCAGTGATCTTTTGAAAATCAGGGTGAAGATGGGGGCCAGTTGGTCAGCACAGGACTTTAAACAGGCTGGTGTTATAAGATCTGGGCCTGGAGCTTTTTTCCTCCTCTGTTTCTGGAGAACCTGGCGCACATCATCTACACTGAACTGAAGTGCAGGTATGGGGGAGGCGGGGGGAGGTGGAGGTGTTAATGGTGGTGTAAACAGCAGTTCTGAGTGGGTTTGGTGGGTTTTCTCAAACCGGCAGTAAAACTCATTCAGGTCGTTTGCAAGTCGTTGGTTGTCTACAGTGCTGGGGCATGGTGTTTTATAGTTTGTAATGGTTTTCAAACTTTTCCACACAGATGCTGAGTCGCTGGACGAGAACTGACTCCTTAGTTTCTCAGAATAGTTCCTTTTTGCGACTCTGATCTCCTTTTCCAGTGTGTATTTGGCCTGCTTATACAAGGCCCTCTCTCCATTCCTGTAAGCAACCTCCTTGGCCTGACGTAGCTGTCTGAGTTTTACAGTGAACCATGGTTTGTCATTGTTGTATGTGAGTTGTGTCCTGGTAGGAATGCACACGTCTTCACAGAAACTGATATAAGATGTTACAGTTTCTGTGAGCTCATCCAAATCGTTTGCAGCAGCTTCAAAGACACTCCAATCTGTGAAATCGAAACAGGCTTATAGATCCCGCTCTGTTTCGTTAGTCCATTTTTTCACAGATCTTAATACAGGTTTGGCTGTTTTCAGTTTCTGCCTGTAGGTTGGTATGAGATGAATCAAACAGTGGTCAGAGTGCCCCAAAGCTGCTCGTTTGACAGAGTGGTATGCATCCTTTATTGTGGTATAGCAGTGATCCAATATGTTACTGTCTCTTGTGGGACATGTAACATGCTGTCTATATTTTGCTAGTTCACGGGAAAGTTTTGCTTTGTTAAAATCCCCGAGAATAATTAAAACCGAGTCCGTGTGTTGTTGCTCTATCACCGTAATCTGATCAGCTAGTTTCTGTATCGCCAGGCACGCATGTGCGTGTGGAGGTATGTAAACACTGACAAGGATGAACGAGCAGAACTCGCGCATAAGGTTTACAGTTAATAAACAGTGCTTCTAGATCTGGACAGCACATCTTCTTTAAAACTGTTACATTTGTACACCACCTTTCGTTGATGTAAAAGCACGTCCCGCCACCGCGCGATTTCCGCGTCGATTCCTCATCGCGATCCGCTCTGAACAGCTGATAGCTCAGTAGGTGAAGCGCGTTGTCCGGTATGGTGTCATTCAGCCAGGTTTCCGTGAAGCACAGAGCAGCTGAATGCGAAAAATCCTTGTTTGTCTGGGAGAGCAGAATGAGTTCGTCTATTTTGTTGGGTAGAGAGCGAAGATTAGCCAGATGAATGCTAGACAATGCGGTTCGAAATCTGCGCTGTCTTGAGTTTCACAAGCGCGCCTGCACGCTTCCCTCGTCTGCGTGTCTGAAAGCGTTTAAGCAGTGCGGCTCCGCCGACTACAATGTCCAACAAAACATCGCAGAGGTCCAAATCTGGAAAAATATTTGGTGGTGTATGCGTCCGAATGTCCAACAATTCGTCTCTGGTGAAACTAATTGTAGGAATATGACTGAAGACAGGACAAACTAACAAAAAAAACACAAAGACAACTGCAGAGCACGACACTGAGGCGGCCATCTTCGTCGGCGCCAACGTTAACTGTTTTATGGGTCTCCAACAACAGGCTGATATGCATGCAAGGTCAAAAAACACTTTCATTGTCTTATAATATGCATTTATTTTTACCTAATTATCCCAGCGACTGCCATATGAATCTTTCAGTGATTCATTTGTTCCCAAACCCCTCCTTAGCTCAAAGCTAATTTGTGCTGATCGGACCGATGACAGCCTGTTGTGATTGGTTGACAGCGTTCAGCGCTAGACAGTAAAATGCAAATGAGATGAGTAATGCATTATCTAGGAAATAAATGCTGAATGTTTCTGTAATTAGAGTACTTGTACATTTATTTACTCTTCATCTGTTATTTATGTTAAGTACAGAGTCTGGACATCCATTTATGTAAACTAAATGTACAGCAATGTTATATGCATAATCAAATCATCAAATGTATAGGTGTGTACTGTGCATAATAAACACAAAAATACAATGTCTCTGCAATACCTGTCAACTCTCCCGTTTTTCCTGGGATTCTCACGTATTTTACAGTTCTATCCTGCTATCATCCCGTAAAGGTATTTTCCCGCATTTTTAGTCTTTCTCTGAAGGGTTACAATAAAGATAAAGAAATTAGTAGCAGAGCCTCCCTATATGCAACCCATACTGCCAAACCACCAGGGGCCGCCCTTTGCTCTTACATGTGAGTCTGTTCTGTGCTTTCGCTTTGTTTAGGCATGAAAACACTTTGAAATAAATATAAAAACGTCGGGATTCCCTTTCCTTCTATTATGGGTGCAGTCTCCCTTTCATATGCAATCCTCAAAACAGTCATATAACTGTGTATGATTGTCAGCTGACGCGCTCCAATCATACACCAGTCATTATTTTAGTGATAAATAGAGGCTGTTTCCCAAACAGATTCTGTACACGTGATTTGAAGTGGAGCGAAAGTCTGGGTTTTGGGTGCGTGTTTAAACAGACTTATACACATAATTAATAATAATAATAATAATAATAATATCTAAAGATGTCGATCTTGGTGGGTTTTTTTTTTCAAACACAACAAATTTCGTCCTAAATGAGCATAAAAAGTTAGGAAAGCAATCGAATGCTTTCTTTATAATGTTAGATGGTTGCATTTTTAAAGTGACACCTGCTATTTAATGTAATCAAACAAAAAACTCTAAATAAATAAGAGATTTGGGGGAATAACTTATGGTGTGCATATCCCTTATTTTCACATCTCAATGTTGACAGGTATGGTCTCTGCATGTAAATTAAAGGCACAGTAGTTCATTTAAATGCCACATATTCACATGTATTTAGTGCCTGCCATGTCTCTATTCCTGATCTGCCAGTCTCTTCACAAGCATATAATATACACACCAAATCTCAAGCATCTTTGTGACATTTAAAAGCATTTTCCAATTTATTAAGTATATTTGATGTATTTTACTGTTATCTGTAGCCTGTTGTGATTGGTTGACAGCGTTCAGCGCTAGACAGTAAAATGCCCAGCGTGGTTTATCAAGCCCGCAGGTCGCCAACATTGGTATAAGATCCGATCGCAGTTAACGCCCGAATCACGATTCATATTAAACTTACAAACACCACAGTAAACAGTACCTGGTTCTCAACAGTGTTATTCAGACACCTCAGCACCGAAAGCTGTGCAGTTAAACACCAGCATATTGCTCTATGCTTAACTATGACACACATTCAGTATTAATCCACACAGCAGCAAAAGCTGAACTATTTTGAACCTTGACCGCTACACGTGTGTAGGATCAGTTAACATTGGCTATAGCAACAACAAACAGCAGTGGGACGACCTCACAAACGCATTGAAATCTGTAAACAAAGCGGCACGCATTGCTTGTTCAACCTGGCATTAGTCGCGATATGAGAATATAAAGAGTTAACCTGATACAGTACAAGCGGTTAAAAGTAACAAAACCTGTAGATCATTTTTATTTGCAATCATTGCTGTGGCACCTCTTGCGTGAAGTGTTATATGTTCGCAGTGCTTGCCTGTACTCTGCTTTGCCCAACGATCACATCCCCAGCCGGGGGGTTGTAGCGCTCACCAGAGCTCCTCCTCTGTCCTCTGTCAAGCTATCTCTGCGGGCTCCCATTGCGCTCACCCTGAGCCTTCGTAAGCCTTTCCAGTGCTGCACACCAGCCCGAAGCCCTATGCCTAATAAACTCCTTATTTTGCCTGCACCACTGGTATATTGTCTGTCTATTACAAAATGGAGGAAGAAACTGATTCATGAGCTGTGTTCCTGTCCAGCTCTGTCAAAGTTTCATATATCAGTAGTCTTTTCTGATCCTTCCTTTAACAAACAGCTGACAAATCGCCCATTGTAAATGTGCAGATTTCTGAACCACTCCTTTGCTTCACACTTCCAATAATATCCAGGTAAGCAGAGCGTCTTTATGACTCATGACTTCAGGATCTGTTTGTCTTTGCTGCTGTGTTAGTGGGCAGGGCCGCAGGTTTAAATTTTGCCGGGTCTGCGTGCAAATTTAAAAATACTGCGCAGAATTAAAAAAAAAATTCACTCTTAAAATTCACAGAAAATTGTGTGAATAACATGATGACTTATTGCTTATTTTAACGTAACTTTTTGATTTAGTGGTTAATTTGTATGAATTCGTATGATCACATTCATACAATTTAGTATGGTTTGCTCATTCCCCAATGACGGTTGTGTTTAGGGGCGGGGTTGGTTGCACGCCTCCTATTAAAAAAGGTACAATTTCATACGACTGAACTCAAATTTGTATGAATTAACCAATGAACTGATAAAACGTAAAATACTTACATTTCCTCGTGAGATCAGGCTGGCATATTCAGAAATAAATAGTGTAGAGTTACAGTATATACAAGCCGTTGTAAGACAATAGAAAAATACATAGTTTTGATAACCAAAGATGAGTTTTAATGGATACAATTAGTGACTGCAGGGGGATTTTAAAATCTAGTTCTTTGCATTGTGTTGTCAGGAGTACTCCTATCTTCTTTCTCTCAGTGTATATGATGTCCTTTTCACATGCAGAATGCAAAGTGTTGCAATTTTCCCCCTGAGAGTGAATGTACTGTGCACCATTACAGTGATGTATTAGCCATACATTATGTCGGTATAGCCGGTCTACATTGCAGGAGAGAGTGGTGGAGGAGAGCCAGGGTGACCCTATTAATAGCTCAATGCAGAGGCCTGTGGAGTCGACCAATCTGCTGCAGGGCGAGCGGAGGGAGGCACTTTTACAGGGCCTGAGATTTCTGCAATTTATGGGAGCTACCAAATTCATCACTGTGGGGCTGTCTGCCTGCAGGAGCGGAGAAAGCTCAGTCGGTCTTAGTAAACATCCGTCCTGACAGCTTCATTGTCAGCTCTGAAAAGGGAAGAGCAGAAGGTTAAATTGGTCACATGATATTATAAATTATCTTCATTAACAATTTTTGTTGTTTCAGGAGGGACAGCTCACTAATTCTTCTTCAGAAAGACAACCAAAATGTTTTATGTTGAATTTGGGAAAATTATATTTAACTGACACAATTTAAATGTCTGTTTTGTCAGAAAATGAGAGCAAAAAATGAGAGTAAGAAAAATCCTGTTTAGGTCTTAGACGGTGTTGGGGAAAGTTACCTTTGAAAGAAATGCATTACAATTTTAAGTTACTCCCCAAAAACTTAACTAGCTGCGCTACTTAGTTACTTTTTATGGAAATGCATTGTTATTTTGAGTTACTTTTTCATACATGCATATGCCTGAGGCCTGATTTCTTTCAGAACTTGCAGGATATTTTTCTTTTTTTTTAATAGAGGAACTCTGCATTTAACAACACACACAACCTACACCTTCATTTACCTTAAAAAGAATATTTAAAAAATGTACAATAATATTACCTTCTGAGAACTTCCCGACGCTATACATGCCGTATATACAGATTAATGAAGTCGAAAGCAATGTGTCTATTGACTATAATCCCCTTTACCTCCATGTGTTCAAAATTAATGAGAGTACGTCCATCACAGAAATGTAAGGCTCTGCCATCTTGGTTTTTGTCTGTTCCTTTGGGGAGCTCCTTTTCTCATTGAGTGTGAATCAACTTGGTTACAGTGATTTTACTTCAGCAAACAATTTTTTAAAGCGTATTCATTAATCTAAAAAGTGACTCGAGTTACATAAAAAAAAAAAAAAAAAAGTAACAGGGCAGCATGGTGGCACAGTGGGTAGCACAATCGCCTCACAGCAAGATGGCTGGTTTGAGCCCCGACTGGGTCAGTTGGTATTTCTCTGTGGAGTTTGCATGTTTTCCCCGTGTTTGCGTGGGTTTCTTCCAGGTGCTCAGATTGTCCCCACAAGTCCAAAAACATGTGCTATAGGTGAATTGGGTAAGCTAAATTGTCTGTGTATGTGTGTGAATGTATGTTTCCCAGTGATGGGTTGCAGCTGAAATGGCATCCGCAGCGTAAAACATATGCTGGATAAGTTGGCGGTTCATTATATATATAATTTTTTACCCTATTCACAAGTGTTTTTTATTTAGCTATAATAATTCTTTGTGAATCATGTAATACCTGCATGTTTATAATTTAGTTTAATTGATTGTATTTTATTTAATTTTCATAAATTCAGTGTTTAGTTTTCTCTATTGTAAATACAAATTAATTACTTAGTAAATCGATTACAAAAACTAACTGAACATTACACCATTCACCAAAGCAAAATTAAACAATTTTCTTGTCCTCTACAAGATATTATATTAGGGCTGGGCAATTAATCGATTATAAGTTCTAAATAAGTATTTCACACTTTTCGGTCAAGTCTTTCCAGGTCGGTTTTTATTTATTATTATTATTTATTTATTATTATTATTTTTTCATCTTTATTTTTTTTTTCCTGAATACTATCCCTACCGCGTGTGGAGTCTTGTGACCCTGCTCTCTTTACACTTCTGCATCGAGTGCATGCATATGATCTGGTGCAGACTTTGCGCAGTCCATAACCCTTGCCGATGCTGACAGCACCTCTCAGAAAATGTAACTATACCTTGCGACTACACTTTTTTTATAAGGAAAAGAAGAGACTGTTGGTTTTAGGCAATGTGTGTTTTAATTTTAGTTGTTCAACGTTGTTTAATAAATAATAATAGATAGTAGATAGTGTGTGTTTCCTTTAATTATTTTAATGTCAAGTAATGCACCCTTCATTCAGAAATCTCTCACTTGTAATATCTGAGCATATTTAATGTACAAAACCTTTCCATAAACTATGAGGGCAAATTTTTTTCGTAAATAAATAAAATAATCTATTATTAATCATTTAGATTTTAAGCCAAATCACCCAGCCCTATATTCTATTATATTATTATATATTATTATATTATTTTCTGAGTCAGTTTCCTAATTAATTTTGTTCCATTAATAGCACAAAATGATTTATTCCTGTCCAGTAACCTTAATGCTGTAAATTTCATGTCTTCCTCATCAATTTTTGCAATCTCTTTTGTTCTCTGGTCCTGCACAGGTGTCCGTATCTGGCCGTCCACCTGTCTCCTGCCATCCCAGTATTTGCAGTGTTGCTGTTCGTCTTCGTGATGGCCATGCTGCTCAGAACCAGCTTCAGTGACCCAGGGGTGCTGCCGCGAGCCCTGCCCGAGGAGGCCAACTTCATTGAGATGGAGATCGGTGAGTGTCATGGAGTTCAGCCAAATGGATTTCAGGTTCAATGCCATAGTTTGTAGCATCAGTGCCACCTGCGGGTGTTTGGACCCAGTAAAGGGAAGGCCATGAATAGTGTATCAGGCATGTGGAGGAAGTGGGACAGTGTTCGCTCAGACCTGCTGATTAATTTATTGTTTTGTTTTGCGTTTTTTTTCTTTTTCTTTTTAAACTGTGTTTTGGACCGTGAATTCTGAGGTCAGCTGGGAAACATTGTTCTAGACTTCAAGATAATTTGGCTGTGTTTAATGGTTATCTAGTTATGGTTTTGGATATTTAAGGGATATTTCAGCCAATAATTAAAATTAAGTCATCAATTACTCTTAAAACAGTTTCTTTTTTTTTCTTCTGTTGAACAGAAAAGAAGATATTTTGAAGAATGTTGGAAAGCAGCAGCAGTTGACGTCCATATTTTTTGTTTTTACTATGGAAGTCAGTGGCTGCTTCAGTCTTTGTTCTTCAGAACATCTTTTCGTAAATTCATGAAAATGTAGAACCATTTGAATGTGAGTAAATAGTAAGGCTTATTAGTAAATGTATATATTTACTATAAATAGTCATTTGTAATATTAACAATATATAAATAGTATTAACAATATATAAATAGTAATTAAAATTTATTTTCTTAAGTGACGTTTGTTTTTGTGGATATGGATTTAAAGCTGTCATATCTTTTTTGCACTTTCGACTTCTGTGTGTAATAAATAGATGTACAAAGTTATAAAGCACAAAGTCTACTCTAAATGGAGTAATTCTCTATATCAGTGAACTCCCTTAAATGCCTTAATTTTAATCCTTTTGAGGAACGTGCATGCATTTTTGATCTTTTTCACATTCAAGACTTTTAAGCTTAATTTATAAACTATGAATTAGAAAAAAATCCTCAGAATTTTGACTTTGTGTCCTGATGTTTCAAACATAGACTGTAACAGATATGAACGTAGTATCCATGACGTCACCCATAGGTTTCTGAAGAGCACAAATTAAGATACAAATAGATGTAACCAACCATCCCCATTTTGTTAATGTGTCATCGCACCGATCAGTGGTACCAAAAAAGGGCAAAGAGGCAGAGTGTGAGCAGAGTTACAGCCACCTGCTTGCATTTTGCTTAGATGGCATTTTCTTTGGGAGAAATGCTTAATACTTTATTACCTGCGACTAGTTTGTGTTCTGGCCACATGTGCTTGATTGTACTGTATACTATATCACTAAAGTGTTTAGTCTTTTAAAAACACTGTTGTAATACATTGAGCCACCAAGCATCGTTCTTATGACACTTCAAATATAGTCAATGTTATTAAATGCAAGGTATTTATGAAATCCAGGCATACCACTGTATGACAACGTTTTACATGGTGTTCTAAAGCCTACAGCTAATCAATCTGTCAGATTATGGAGTGCATTCAGGATTTAAAGAAAATCGATAAATTATCTTAAATAAAACAATTGACTGTAAAGCAACAGAAAACAAAACAAAAATATGATATATACGCAGAGTTCAGCAGCTAATCAACCAGAATCAGCTGAGGTGACGTGACGACCAGCAAGACCTAGCTGTTACCCAAGTGACCCAGCCCTTATTTATGCAGACTTAATAAAACTTATTATAAACGAAACGGATGAGTTATAAAAAAAAATCACCCCCTCACAGTTGTCATGAAGGGTAATATAACTATATGAACCAAAATATTTTTTGTACCAGGCTGTAAACATCTTTTTTCTGCTGTAAAGTTGGCCGTTTTAATATTGGGCTCTAATATGGAGCCAGGCCTAGCGGAATTTCAATGTATTGCAGTTTCAATTACTTCCGTATTAGCTTCACGAGGAAGAGCGGGATGTTGCTGCTTGGTTTCAACCTAAGTTGCAATTGTGTTTTTATATATATATATATATATATTTTGTAATTCTATGAAAAAAAAAAATAGAACCGTGAAATACTGACTTAAAGCTAATTCAGATTTTTCCCTAAATTGTGAGGGAAAAAGTCTAAACTGAAAGTCATTGGTCCCTTTTTTGTGATAGAAATAAAACTAAGTTTAAATACAAAAATATTGTATTCATATAATATTTCTAAAAATATATTTTCTTCGGTTTAAGATTATAAGTTGTTGTAAGGAATAACTAATTGTATAATTGTATTATTATAAGTTAGTGTAAGGAACAAACCAACGTACCCAAAACTTTATAATGTATATTGTATGTACAGTGTTCACATCAATGTGCAAGGCTACACTTTTGCAATGATTTATTTTCACCAGTCTCTCACCAGTTATCCCACATCTGTTTTGAATATGCACAAATAAAATTTCAGACATGAACTGCTCCAGGAGAGTTCAGGCTTGCATCTGATCCGTGCAATTTTTCAATCCCATACTTTACTTTCTCCCACTATTTTTCTTCTCTTTACAATCCATTAGAGGCACAAAAAGTAAAATAAAAATTATTCACATGACTTGCTGCTGCACACCCACACAAACTCAATTGCCTTGAACAGAAACCAGTGTTATTACTATTCCATCTGAAAGTTATACATTTTGCAGGGGTGTTTGGCAGAAATGGTTTGATATAAATTTCTTGAGCTAACTGGAGACATTTTGTGATTTTTTTAATTTTAATTTTTTTTTTTTGGTATGTTGTTAAGAACTCACTGCTTTGGTAGATTGCATTAAACTTAATCTATCCTCATCCACAGTGACTTTAAATGGCCTAGTGTTTGGCTTGCAAAATGCTCCTTACATCTACAGCAAAATATGTATATTTTTATATATTCGTTTTTGAAAATATAAAAGAAAACCTGAAAATAGGCCGATAATAGTTTTTTTGCAAGCTTGTCCTACTTTGAATGTCACAAAGGTTAGCATCAGCATATGAAACTAATTAATGCAATTAGCTTAGATTAACTTGCTGCTCTCGTCATGCTAATTTTGCTTCTGGTGATTCATTCGTGTGGTTAAGGCTCTGTGGGAATATTGCTTTCTGTAGTTCAGTCACCAGCCTGTCACTGTTCCCTTCTGAGATCTGGGCTACACTAAAGATGAACTCATCTCTGTACACTCCCTTCTCTCTGTTCCTCCTGCATCATCTCTTCTTCCCTCGCTGGTTTCTCTGTGTTTTCTAAAACGAGAGCTCTGTTGTTCTACATCAGCACCGCCGCTGACACTCAGATGTGCCTTTGGGGCCTTGCAGCATTTGTTATTACTGATGTTCACTAAACCAGGACATCACTTCCTGTGGCAATTCCCCTGATGAACAACTGCATTTTCTGATAATGTTTAATTTCTACTAGCTTACTTTCAATGATTTAATGGAGCATATTCAGAACTAGAATTGTTCTACAGCTCTCTGTGAAGTAGTATGCTGGTGGACTTGACAGAAAAAAAAAAATAATAAAATTATTATTAGATTAAAATTATTTTATTTTTATTTTATTTTTTAAGCCAAATTGTCCACACCTTAATTTGACGGGCCTGTGATTTTGTTTGTAGTTAATAGGATTAGATAAATTACACACACCTTGTTTTTATTGCATATTTGTCACATTTAAAAGTGCTATTAAATTAGGTCAGGCACATTCGCAGAAATGTTTCCCTTAATAAATCAAATCATCGGGCGGCGCTGTGGCACAGTGGTTAGCACTGTCGCCTCACAGCAAGAAAGTCACTGGTTTGAGTCCTGGCTGGGTCAGTTGGCATTTCTGTGGAGTTTGCATTTTCTCCCCATGTTCGTGTGGGTTTTCTTCGGGTGCTCTGGTTTTCCCCACAGTCCAAAGACAGTAGTATAGGTGAATTGAATAAATTGCTCGTAGTGTATGTGTGTGAATGCGAGTGTGTATGGGTGTTTCCATGTTGCGGCTGGAAGGGCATCCGCTGTGTAAAACATATGCTGGATAAGTTGGCAGTTCATTCCGCTGTGGCGACCCGTAATAAATAGTCACTAAGCCGAAGGAGACGTTAGAGACGTGTGTAAGTGCAGAGAATATTGTGTCAAACAGCTGTGTGGACTGTCCTATTGCAAAATGCGGCTAAACGTCCTACACAATGGTAGCCTAATAGTTTGATTTCGGTGTTTACATATATGTACTGCACTTTAATAATGCAACTTTCAGCACATCTAAAGTGACATTGCATCACGTGGTAATGACAATGGTTAATTTGAGTGGCTATAGTTGCAGCCTCTGCATAGACATAAATAACGCAGCAGCCTTTGAACTCCACTGAGAAAAAAAGCGGTTACATCACACCCTCCAGCCCAACCGAGTGGCATGTGCAACACAGAGGCCAGCCTTACCAGGTGGTGCAAAGCACTTGATTTGCGGTTTAAATTCAATCCTGCCTCCAATCTTCAATGCTAATTTTACCCTCACGCTCTATCATGATAACATTTCACCTTGATGAGAAATCTCGTCGTGATTTAATCTCGCGAGATCTCATCCAACAAGATCTTGTCACACCCCTAATAATTAGTACTTCTTGTGTGCCTCCTCTTGTTGGATCACTGAATGCCTCCTCAATTGTAAATCACTTTGGACAAAATGACTAAATGTAAAAACTGCATTTTAATTTATTCAGGTTATCTTTGTGTAATACTCAAAATTTACCAGAAAGGGGCAAGTTTTTTTTTTTTTTTTTTTTTTAAAGCATTGTATATTTATATTTTGTAACATGATGAATTACTATGTTTAGAAAAATATTGTAATCACTAAGTTGCATACTTTCCATTATGCTTTTACTATTTATTTTACAGCTTGGTTTAACCAAAGTTATTTAATTAATGATGATAATTATTTAATATGTTGGCAGCATTAGTTTTAGTTCAGTTTAGTTCAGTTTATCCCTCAATCAAGGCTGTTTATTTGTTTTATCACAAGCGCTATCCATTTGTTAAGTGTGACGTCATGCGAAGCGGCTTCTGGGTCCAAGTGCTATATACAACTGTATGGGGAGACATATATATCCATGCCTATTATCAGATGGCCAGAAAGTGATTATTTTTTTTTTATTGTTAAAATATTATTGTATTTCATGCTGCGAGTCCAAAGACTGTTGTTAACACCATGATTTTATATAAAATTGACTTTAATGTGTGATATGACCAAAAAGTGGTAATAAACGAATATTTTCTTAATTTAAATGAGTAGCGGCTTGGACCCAAAAATAGTATTTTATACGTCATGACCTAACAAGCAGATAGCACCAAAACCAAAATATTTGGTATTGATTAAAATGTAGCAGCTTAAAATAGGACACTTTTGTTTGAGAACTGCAACGGGGCAGGGCAAAGATTGATTTCAACTAATTTCCTCTGCCGTTTCAACATCCTAGCTTTAACATGGTATTTTTAGATGAATGTCTCTGTGGCTGATTAAAAGTGGCTGATTCTGGATCAGATGCACGTACTAATGTGCCATTTTATGCCAACCCTGGCATGTGGATTAACAGGCAGCTGTGTATTTCTGCCTTCTGAGTCCTGAGCACATGATAATGCAGCCATTTCACTCAAGCATAAAAACACAGCAGTGAAAAATATTGCCCTTTTTCACTGTGCAATGACATTTAAGCCTTGTCTTTTAAACAAAGTACCTTTACTTCATTAAGAAAGTGAGTCATTTTAAGGACATGCGAATAAAGGTAAAGACAAAATGGATTCAAAGCATTTAGAGTTTATGAAGACAAATTCATGAAATTGAGCATTTATCACATGCTGGAAAGCAAATTCGCATTTAAAAATTTGAATATTTTGATGTGTACTACTTGGTATGCACATTAAAAGAATTTTGTTTTCAATTCTGTCATTCCGTAGTAAAAACTTTGATATATAAAAACGTGCAATGACCTAAATTAGCATTAGTTGTTGATTATTTACTAATTAATTTAGTGGTATCACATGCAGTCAGTGTGTTGTTTGATCAAAACAAATCTGTTTGTATGAGACCAGATTATTATGTTTCATGTTGTGATCATAATTAGCCTGTCAGGGTTTATTTAATGACAATGACTGGCTTTCTTTTTCATATTTTCCAAAAATTTCCTTTGAAATATTTTTTTGTTGTTGGTGTGTTCACATTTGCCAGATTTGTTTTGATTAAAATGATCTCTGGTGTGATTGCTTGCTTTGTTCATCTAATTCATTTGAATAAACATGAAAGCTGCCATTCAAAGCTTGGTGCTCATCAAACAAGCTGCAAAAATTGGGTTTCTGTCCATTCACAAGCAAACTGTTTGTAGTTTGACTGAAATATGAACCCAACACAGACCAAAGACTTATATATCAACCAAAAATAGGACAAGATGGGACTATAACAAAAGAAAGTGCTCAAGCATATGTGTTTTTTTTCTCTTTATAGCTGTGATAATCTCTTTTATTTCTAGTGGTGTTTTGACTCATTTACTGTGTCAACATGTTCTCAATTGTAATATATACAAATATACATTGAACACATTCAGCAAATGACAGTTTTTGATGTTTGGGAAATACTGCAGCATCTACAGTCATGCAAAAAATTTAGGACACCAAATTGCATTTCATAGTTTTCCATACTGTACATAATAAAACAGTCCAAATGGTCCTTGGCCATTCTTAACATTCGGAAGATAAACCTCAGATGAACAACATCAGATGTATAATCTCACATCTTGTCATTCATTCATTCGTTTTCTTTTTGGCTTAGTCCCTTTATTAATCAGGGGTTGCCACAGCAGAATGAACCGTCAACTTATCCATCATATGTTTTACGCTGCGGATGCCCTTCCAGCTGCAACCCAGCACTGGGAAACATCCATACACACTCAATCACACACATACACTACTGCAAATTTAGCTTACCCAATTCACCTATAGCGCATGTCCTTGGACTGTAGGGGAAACCCACACAAACACGGGGAGAACATGCAAACTTCACACAAATGCCAACTGACCAAGCCGGGGCTCGAACCAGCGACCTTTTTGCTGTGAGGCGATCGTACTACCCAGGCGATCGTACTACCCACTGTGCCACTGTGACTCCACATCTTGTCATTAATATATATATATATATATAT
>CAIGQZ010035043.1:19324454-19350547 GCA_903798205.1 Danio tinwini | reverse complement strand
ATACTGCCTGAATGATATACAATATAAACTCAGACAAGACAAGAAGCACTGCATTAAATTTCATTTTTCCACACCAAGTCTTTAAAATATGACAATAAATGGCTGAAAAACAATAGCTGTGCATATACGCCATTAGCCATTAAATAAAGCATTATGCATTTCGTTGAGCTATTCTAAGTTTGGATGAACACATTGCTTATAATGCTTTTGAATAGTGTTTGTTATGTCCTTATTTGAGTGTAACAGCATATGTAAATCACACTAAAAATAATGACAAGTTCTGGGTGAGCTATTCTTCCAGCAGATAATTAGGCTGAATGCAAATGTAGCTACTGTGGATGAAAAGGTGCATGTAAAGGAACAACACAAACTTCTCAGCTCTGGCAGAGTGTAGGTGGATGTGTGAAAGTCTTCTGAACATGTGACTATGGCACGGAGAAAGTGTGACAAATGGACATCTGATGCTAGCATACATAGATAAATGATGTAAATAAACATCGCGTATTGTCTGTTTTATAGGTTCTGTGGACTCAGGATTTGTGAATACCCTTAAAGAAACTCCTGGAACATATCCTTTCATATGAGTTTCAGAGCCACTTGCTGAAGATCTGAAAACATAACAAGCTTCTCATAACCTGTCGTAAAAACACAGTATTTGTGTGCTAGTTTTATAACATTAGAACATGCACTTAGCACATGTTCTCTTTGTTTAGCAGAACACTGAAATATTAAAGTTCAATCATAGTATAGATATTGTTTTCGAGCATGTTTTTTCCTTGACTCGTCTTTGCACTGTGTTGGAGGTTTTGGTGTGTTTCTTCACCCTCTGGTCTGTGGTGGGATTGACTGGCTTTCACACCTACTTGATCTCCCTCAATCAGACCACCAATGAGGACGTAAGTGTGTTTTTTACCTGTCATTTTTACAGTTTGCTGTTTTCAGATGGCTAGAGAGATAAACGCATGCCCTTGAGCATTGCAGCACACACTAGATCCAGCAGTCACCTTGGCAACCGTGCCGTCTCTGCTATGAAGCAAGCACAGAGAACATCTCAACATGAGTTTTATGCATCTACAGTACATACAGTGGTTATGGCTTTGTTTACGAACAGGGGACACACTGCTGTCACATTGCATATTAAGGGATTTTAAGATGAGCACAAATCCCTTGCTTTTATAGTAAATGTTTGCTATGTTAGATAAGATCTTACATAACGCAAGATTAACCTTGCATGAAAAGCAGCTTTAAATGCCTCCTATTTTAATGCATATCATGCAATTGCATACTGAGGTCTTTTTGTTTTAATTTAGTTCATTTTAACAACTTTTTTATTTTATGTAATATTTAATTTGAGTTTTTCATTTTTATGTTTATTTAATGATTGTTTGCTTGGGAAATGAAGTCTATTTTTTTTTTTTTAATTATTATTCATTTAGTTTTTTTGCAAATTTATTGTTTAACATCACAGGTTATAAACCTGAAGTGGGAAAAAAAACTATTCATATCCTGTATATACTTATTGAAAGTGCCTTATGGATGTTTTATGCTAAATGTTTGTTAGGTTAGATAATCTTATGTAATACAAGATTAACCATGCACAAAAAGCAGCTTTAAACGCATCAGATGAAAGGTTTTTAAAAAAAAAATTGAAACCAACAAAAACAGCAACATGACCATGTAAAACTATGGGTGTATCTTGTTGTACATGTACAAAACATGACAATAAAGTGGCAATTCTTGGTACTTTAGCTAATTTTATTTCAATAAGTCAAGCTCCAAGTTATGGAAGATATATTCATACTTAGAATAAAAATTGCAATTATTTAGTCTAATTATAAAACCTAAACCCTGGTTACATCGGATTAGTTTACATAGTATTTAATTATGTCAACATTATATTGAATTTAATTTATGTGCTCAAAATATATAGTTTATTAAATGTATTTAGGGTGCTTTCACACTAACACTTTTGGTCCACACCCGGGTTCATTTGACGTCAGAGTTTGGTACGATTAGCTAGTGTGAACACTGTCTTCTGAACTCAGGTGCACATGTGAACCATACCCGAGTCTGCCTGAAAAAGGTGGTCTGGACGGCTCTGGTCTTTTTCAACTTCTGGTATGAATGGTGTTTTTGTGTGTGTTTTTGTGTGTGTTTGTGTGTGTGTTTGTGTGTGTGTTTGTGTGTGTGTTTGTGTGTGTGTTTGCGTGTGTGTTTGTGTGTGTGTGTGTGTGTGTGTGTGTTTGTTTGTGTGTTTGTTTGTTTGTGTGTGTGTGTGTGTGCATCATGCATTGTACCTTGGTGACAAGCAGGACTGAGCCAAGGCAAACACAGTTAAGAACCTTGTGTTATGTTCTGAACGTTTATAATATTTTGCAGCAGATGGACTCATTCCATCATCACTTTCTGTATGTCCAAAACCAAAAGATTCAGTAAAAGCAGAACGACCATGATGTGTGGACGTCTTTCCATTTTGGTGCGTTGCTTTTGTGGCCGTCATCTAGCAACAGCTGCTCAATAATAAAAATTTACCAGGGTTCAGAAGGAAAAAAGACGCTGTGAACACAAACCAGCTGAGAAGGTGGCAAGGGGGGACAATTGAACTTGGGTTTGGTCCAGGCAACTGAACCAAGTGTGAAATTTCCAAAGTCACAAATTAGCCACTAGTTGTGTAACCGATTTGCTCAAATGTTAAACCCCATGGCAGAGTACATAAACCTGAAAAAAAAACAACAACATTTAAACTTTTAACATTTTAAACATTTACACTTAACTTTTACACTTAAAACCAATCATATGGATGTAGTATCGAACATGTATGTATGTGTATATATAATGTATAAACCCATATAAATGGCATATATAGTGATTTTCCTTGCAGCAGTTTGAATGCAGAATTTGTGCTTCTGTGGCACTTTCACACTTAGCACTAATGGTTAATTTAAAAGGTTTTCTTGCCACGTTTGCCCTCTGGCTCTTCTTTTCCTGTTAATGAGGAGAGAAATATAGTGAGAAACTGTGATAGAAGGAATGCATTTGCTGCAAGTAATGATGTTTGTTCACCTTTGATTTAGCATAAATTAGATTCAGCGTATAATAAATTGATCAATACTTGCAGACACGGTCGAAACCAGATCCAGCTAAACTTCTTACTGAAATCTAAAACTGGTCTTTTTGTAAGAAATACAACACATGAAACTTGAGTTGTCTTTTTTTTCTGTGATAGATTCATACATTTCTATCTAGGAGCAGATAAAACCGTAACATGTCATTTTAAGATGAAGATCCTTGAAGTTCTTGACTGGATCAAATCCTTGGGAAGGAATGTCTAGAGCTGAAATGACACATTTTTAAATAAACCATAACAAATAAGACATTCTTTTTTTAGCAAGCTCTCTTTTGCACAGATTTTTACGTTGTCACTTAGCACAATGTCAGAACTGCCTCTGATGGTGACCGTTTTATTTTCAGTGCTCTAAGTTCTTCATCTTTTCCTCACAGATCAAAGGTTCGTGGTCGGGGAAGAACCGCGTGCAGAACCCGTACAGTCACAAGAACATCGTTAAGAACTGCTGTGAGGTTCTGTGTGGCCCAACTTACCCCAGGTAGGAATGATACTGCAGACTTGCTTGAATGTAGCATATTTTAACACATGAGCTTGATTTTAAGGGATAACATTTATATTTAAAATAACTCTTTTTCTTTATTAATAGTATATTTTAGATTGTTATTTATGTAAATACTGAATTGAAGACTGCAGTAATCCTGCTGACAGTGTCTTATGATTCTTCACAAATCAATCTAATATGCTGATTTGCTTCTTACAAAACATTATTTTTCACTTTTATCTAGGGCTGAAATAAACAATTATTTTGATCATCTATTAGTTGGGAGATTTATTTATTTATTTGACCAATCAGATAAAAACACAAAAATTGTTGGCGTTTTGCTTATTATTAAGTATATAAAATCATAAATCAGGCTATAATTTATGTATACAAGGATACTTAAAAATACAAAAGCCTCTTATAGTGTTTATTGATCTTTAATTTTGACATTTTAAACCTTAAATGGAAAGCAAAGTTTGTTTTTAAACAATAAATGTTCTCTAAACATCAGTAATATAAATAAACAAAAAGCAAAGCAAGTGAGTCAGTGTATGTTGCATTTAAATGATTTTAAATGAAATAAAAGAGATAAGGAAATGGCTGTTTTTCTTTTTTATTTGCTCACAAAAAACAAACAAAAAAAAAGATTTTTGCTCTATTTCTTTGGTTTAGGGTAGGAAAATGGATAAACATCTTTAAAATTAATTATCCACATTTAGACTGTGCTGAAACACCCATTTTTCTCTGATTGGTCAACCAAATTTGAGCTTGTGAAGTCGCCTTCAAAATAATAGTCCTCTGTGGATCAGCACCCAGGCCTAACTATGACGTTATTTTAATGACAGATGTTTAATAATACTGCTAATTTAAGTTTTTATTTAACTTAAGCATACTCAATAAATGTATGCCTGCTAACTATGTGTGACTCAAATGATAGAATATGAATAAACGCAACAAATATGGACCCAAGTGTTGTACTCCAATTCTGTTCACATTATGAATTTAGGACATAAACATAATGACAATAAGATATTAAGCAGCAGAATTTGTTGAAATATAAAAATGATAAATAATAAATAAACAGCAAATCTTTCTTTTTGAAACAGAGGCAGAAGAACAGATGAACTTCCATCGTTCAGTGCACAAATGGAACATTATTAGCCTTCGCTGAAAACCACAACAGTGATTATTAGTAATATTTTACTGCTACTGTTGTTGTTTATTTTACTACTGCACCATTTAAGCCAGGGGTGTCCAAACTCAATCCTGGAGGGCCGGTATCCTGCTGACTTTAGCTCCAACTTACTTCAACACACCTGCCATGAAGTTTCTAGTATATCTAGTAAGAGCTTGATTAGCTAGTTCAGGTGTGTTAAATTAGGGTTGGAGCTAAACTCTCCAGGACACCCTTGATTTAAGCTAATCTGAAATTGCATTGACAACGAATTTCGTTATCAATGATTATCGATTTTATTAATTAGTTGTTGCATCCCTACTTTTATCTGTGTTGAATACAATTGTGCCCCATTAAATATTATTATAATATTATTATGAAAACTATCATTAACTTTTGGCAGAAAGAAATATATATAAAATGATTAATCAATACTTTGATTCAGTTTAAATACAGTAAATTGACAAAAAATAATCCTTCTAAAAATTGATACAGTTTCCACATACATGTATTTAATATTGATAATAATGCGAAGTAATAACAGTGGCAAATTAACATTTTACAATGTGTTTTGGAGTGTAATAAAATGTTGAAAAGAAATCATTTGTAAAATATTTTTACTAAAACTAGAAAAAGCCACATCTAAACAAAGCATAATGTATTTTTTTTCGGTGTTTATTTTTTTTATAGTGTGCTGGACAGAAGAGGGCTGATGCTGGAAGACTTGTGTAGCTCCGCCCCCTCTAATGATGCAACTACTGTTCCTGTCAATAAGAGCAGCAATCCTGCTACACAAACCACAGTAAGAGTGAGTGAGTGAGCATGTGTGCGTTCGGCAGAAATACTACTGGATGCCTCACTGTGTGTAGAGTAGTGAGTCTGCAAAATCTTAAATCAATTACCCTAAGAGCTGGGTGGGTTAGAAGGCTAGGGAAAAGAACCATATGGAGTAAATGAATGCTTTAAGTGGTTTTAGCTTGATGTGACTTTCATAGCGCAAATAATAGTAGTGATAAAGTCTGTTTGTTATAACATGGGTGTTTATATGTAATTAGTTGTATTTTATTAAAGCCTTAATTTTTACCAAGAAAATCAATATTTATTCATAATAATATATGTATGCAAAAAAATGCTTGAAAATGATAAATAGAAGTATGGTAATTTTACAATTGTACTGTAATATACATCCCAAATAAAAATAATAATACGATTAATGTAATTAAACAAAAGAAAATGTTTCTTTTTATTAATGTTTTGAAGGTCATTCATTGCCAATTTTACCCATTTATATTCGATTGTTTTGAGTGAATTTCGATTTTTTTTTTCAGAACTACAGTAGTGCAGAGCCTCAGAGATTGAGAGGCTGGATTGGCCTCCCCTAGATCATAATTAACATAATTTTTTATATATATTTTATAGTATATAATAATACATTATATATACACTATATAACAATTAACTATTCATTCATTCATTTTCTTTTCGGCTTAGTCCCTTTATTAATCTGGGGTCGCCACAGCAGAATGAACCGCTAACTTATCCTGCATGATTTTACACAGCCGATGCCCTTCCAGCCGCAACCCATCTCTGGGAAAACAATGAACTATAAATCTATTTATTATAATTACTGATGATTATTATTAACATTTAAATTCTTATTCATTTATTTACAGTGGGCAAAGTAACACTATAATAATCTATTAATAATTACAACAATGATATTATTCCCAATAATAATTTATATAACCCCTGTAGTAATTGTAATTAAATATAATAAAATTGATTTTATAATTGTTTTAAACCACAATTTTTTTATCCATCATTAACAGAACGATTTTCACAATCTTATCTCAAAAAATGTACTTACTTGTTCACACCAAAGGCGGCGAGAGCCATGTCTCAAATATTCTGAAGCAGCAATACTGTTTTGTACTGTCGTTATATTTAGCATGAGATTCCCACTTTTTTAAAGAAAAAATAACATTAATGCACATCAGTAACTCGCCAGTATCTTTTTTTTTAAATGCATGTTCCTGTAAGAAAACATTGTACATAATTGGAAATCCAGCAACCACAATAATCAAACCCTTGGGAAACTGTGGTCGGAACCAAAGTTCACAGTGACTGTTCTCTGGACAGTGTTGCCAAATTGGGCGGTTTTGAATTTGATTGTAAAGGTAAAAAATGTCATTGGCGGGTTGACAGAATTTGGGTGGTTTTGAAATGTAAATTTTATATGCATCTTATTTAACAGAACATAACTGTGTGCTCCTACTCCATTCAGTTAGTAGTGACCAGTGCACAGCGCAAACCGAGTGGACCCACCCGCAAGAGGAGGTGAATGACAGTTTATCAAAATCTGACTCCCTGGACAAATCGGACTCCCCTTAGCGTGCACACGCATCACGCAGCGCCTGCAGTTAAACTCTGCAGTTTATCATGACACTTTTACTGATAATTTATTTCCGCAATTAACAGCAAGAACAAACATAGGTGCTGCTTGTCAAGCAGACAGCTCTTCTAATTATATTCAAAAGAATTTGAAATGCCAAATGGGACGAATTTATACCCCATTTCGAAAGTAAAACATACTCTAATAGGTAGTGTAATCTACACAACATTAAGTGCAGTCTGTGGGTGAGAGGGGGGGCAGTGTTTCAATGTGATCTGGTTATGTTGTGGTTCTGTGACTGCTGGTGTTAGTTGCTGTATGGTTAACAATTATGACAGTTAAAGTAACTAGGTTAATTTTCATTTAAATAAATTAAAATAAAATAAAATATTAATCTCATATTTTGGGCTGGAAAAAGTCAGCTACATATGGCAACACTGTCTCTGGACTCCTTTCAAGCGGTGGACTTCTACATTCTGATCGCTTGCCGCCAAACCGTGTCATAGCTCATTACCATAAAGTTGACTTGATTTCAACTCTCCTCGATGCCCACACTGGCAAACACACGCCACGCCGCTCCTCACCGATTATCACCACCGGCAAATTAATGACTTCTGGCTATATTGACGCTCGCCGCTTTCGGTGTGAACGCACACTTAGAATGGATATTCAGCTGTGTGTGTGTGTGTGTGTGTGTGAGAAAGTTATATTTGTAATTAGAATATTTAATTGATTGCACTCATAAGGAAGATTTTAAACATTTACAAATAATAATGATGTTGCACAAGACTCACGATAACATTTCTGTTCTCCAACAAAACATCTTCTACTGAAAATATCATTTGAATTCTCATTAATCATAATTATCATCATCAAGAAACCTCCGCTCACACCTGAGCGAGTTAATCCTCCAAGACTCCCCAAGCGACCTTTTTAAGTACCAACTAGTGTACACTTAGCCCAGTTTATGAATGACTGCATGCATGTGAATAACACTACTCGATTGCTGACAGTTTATTATTATTTCCTGCAGAAATCCTCTGCTCCCCTGATCCCCAATGAACAAACTCCTGATGAAGCCAAGCCCAGCATCGGTTCAGGCACCCAGAAGAGCTCCAGCTCCCCAAAAGAAGAGAAACCCTCCTCGCCGATATCTCCCAATGCCGTCGCCCCTGGGGTCATCAAAGAGTCCACCCACTAGCTTTAACAGCGTTTTCACAGACTTCTGAATATGAAGGACCACTTAGAACATCTGATTGACTCTGATGCTCAGAGCCGTCTGAATACTCTCACAGAACGGGACGCTTAATTTGCCTGAATCCTCCACTTGAACTCTAGATGAGCTACGTAGGTCATGGGACTCTTTTCTCTGAATCACAGCATGATGAAACTCACGGTGAGGGAAATGGGGAACCACAGACTGAATCGGATGAGAATGGGCCGCCCTGAAGCGTAATGTAGACATTATTTCCCTCGGAGAGCTCATAAAATGTTGGGTTGTTTTTTTTCTGTATAGCCTGCCTCCATTATTCCTAAGCATTTGTGTGCCCGGTAAACCCCATTATTAGCTTCTGTAGTCATTTGTGCTAATTGCTCTTTGGATTAAACTTTTTTTTTTTTTTTTGGACAAAGTGGGATAAAGAAAAGTGCTTTAGCCATAAACCGAGGCCTAAAGAAACTGCTTCATGATGATGGGGACGTTTGTGTCAGCTTAGTAAATCAGTCATAAATGTGATTCAACTTCATGTCAAAACAACAGGACGTTAAAACTCCAACTTGATTTTTACAATCAGCATGGATGGTGGAAAGCGCGATGCTTGTCAGTAAGTACAGGCCGATCTGCATTAGTAAGAGTGCCTTATCTATGCTCTACCATCTACACAAGTCTCCATAATGCCCTAATACTACTCATGTAAGTAACACCATCATTTTTATACAGCGCTTTATGATCTGCAAAAAAAAAAAAAGCCATGGAGTTAATGTACATAATGTAAAAAAGATCGAAAAGCTGTAAATTCCCTTAAAGAAGTGAAAAACATGCCTGATTTGTTGTTAGAGCTATGATTTTGATCCTGAAGTTAAGTTCTTTCTTCATAGCAAGGTCTTTCCTTTACTGTCTGCCATCGTTTAGCATCATCTGTATGAAATTTCTATCCCTACTCAAGGCCAAATTGTGTGTTTGTGCACAAACCTAAAGGGATAGTTCACCCAAAAATGATAAAACTCATCCTCCACTTGTTCCAAAACGGTTTCTTTCTTCTGTTGAACTTGAAAGTTGGAAAAAGAAAGTCCATTGACTTCTATAGTAGGAACAAAAATACTATTGAAATGGTGAGGAAACATTTGGGTGATCTATCCCTTTAAGCGGGGTTTGTGCACCTAAAGGGCTTTGGTGTCCATCTGAAAATGATTGGTCCAGGCATGGGAAAACCTTCATTTACGCATGCTTTTGCATTCAGTTGAGAACTCTTTAAATTGTTCTCCACACCTTATTTTCACCATGTTTACAGTAGCAGAACGTGCCCCTGGTGTATAAGCGAATGCATATTTGTAGTCACTTTTACTAATTTCACCGTAATATGTTGATGGCCACTTATAAGGGACCGCATATCAGGGACTCTTCCATTTTGACATGGATTTCTCATAACCAGCTACATTGGTTTCAGAGACGCGCAAACGGCCAGTATTGTTGTGTGGTTAATTCATTAAGAACGGCCAGCTCTTAAATCAGTGCCATCATACAGAAGTGTATAAGCTGGAATGGTTGTGAGATTCATTTAGATTGTTTGATTGCTAGTGGCTCCACTGATGAAGAATGTGTTGAGGGTAAAACTCCATTATTGCAGGAAATGTAGTCTGAATGCTTCTATCAGATCATGTTTAATTTATTGCAAATGTGATTTTTATTTTTTTTTTGGTGAGTATGCGGTGAAGTTGAGGTGATTGATTGCACTGTGAATGGAAGATGTTAATATTCATTTGTAGGTTGAAGGTATTACTGAGTATATGGAAATGTGCTTCAAATGACAGTCAATGAATCCCTTTTTTCCATCAGGAAATTTGTGTCATTATGCAAATTCCTAAATGAGGCGCAAGAAAATTCTAATCTGTAATGCCAAGTCAGTGTAAAGTGTAAATCAGAATATTAGCAAGCGATGGTCTGCTCTAGATGTTTGGAAACGATGTACCATTACGAGTTATGTTCACTTTGCTTGGTAACAACACTGTGATCATGTATATCCTCATACTCCTCACTTTCTACTTCATAAATTTGTGTGTATATGTATGTTCATTAAATTATAAGGTATTATTACAATTGTTTTGTGGTGGAATGTATAAAGAAATAACTACATTTGTGTTTTGTTAAGAATTGTTAACAGAAATCATACAAACAAACAAACAAACGGAAGGGTAATAATGAAACAAGTATTAAACCATTATTTCGAAAACCAAAGTAACCGCATAACAAGGAACATTACCATAAACAGGAACCAAATCATTTGACAATAGAAGCAAAAGTATAATATGAAAGTACACATGCATAAACTGAACAATATATGCTTTTCCTCTTTCATACCTCACAATAAAAAATACATTTGGAGCGCACCAGCTGCATATTACTTTGTACATTCAATATGACAGAAACCGTAGAATAGTAGTAGATAAAATGCTACTTAGTTGAAAGATTGAAGATTGATAAAGCTTCTCAGATATTAGAGAATCACAGTTAGGTCACACATATGCTCACCGGCCACTTTATTAGGTACACCTGTCCAACTGCTCGTTCACGCAAATGTTTAATCAGCCAATCACATGGCAACAACTCAATGCATTTAGGCACGTAGACCTGGTCAAGACTATCTGCTGCAGCGCAAACTGAGCATCAGAATGAGGAAGAAAGGTGATTTAAGTGACTGAACTTGGCATGGTTGTTGCTGCCAGATGGGCTGAGTATTTTGGAAACTGCTGATCTACTGGGATTTTCACGCACAACCATCTCTAGGGTTTACAGAGAATGGTCCGAAAAAGGAAAAATAGTGGCAGTTCGGTGGGCGTAAATGCCTTGTTGATGCCAGAGAATGTCTAGACTGGTTTGAGCTGATAGAAAGGTAACAGTAATTCAAGTTACCACTAGTTACAACCAAGGTATGCAGAAGAGCATCTCTGAATGCACAACACGGCCAATCTTGAGGCAGATGGGCTACAGCAGCAGAAGACCACACCAGGTGCCACTCCTGTCAGCTAAGAACAGGAAACTGAGGCTACAATTCGTACAGGCTCACCAAAATTGGACACTAAAAGATTAATTTTTTTTTTTTAAATAAATAAAAAAAGTTGCCTGGTCTGATGAGTCTCATTTTTCCTGCGACATTCAGATGGTAGGGTCAGAATTTGGCGTCAACAACATGGATGCAAGCATGTATTAACAGTTCAGGCTGGTAGTGTACTGTTGTAGGGGATATTTTCTTGGCACACTTTGGGCCCATCAGTACCAATTGAGCATCGTGTCAACGCCACAGCCTACATGAGAATTGTTGCTGACCATGTCCATCCCTTTATGACCACAGTGTACTCATCTTCTGATGGCTACTTCCAGCAGGATAACGCGCCATGTCATAAAGCGCAAATCATCTCAGTCTGGTTTCTTGAACATGACAATGAGTTCACTGTACTCAAATGGCCTCTGCAGTCACCAGATCCCAATCTTAATCATATCCCTTTGGGATGTGGTGAAATGGGAGATTCGCATCATGGATGTGCAGCTGACAAATCTGCAGCAACTGCGTGATGCTATCATGTCAATATGGAGCAAAATCTCTGAGGTACCTTGTTTAATCCATGCCATGAAGGATTAAGGCAATTCTGAAAACAAAATGGGGTCCAACCTGGTACTAGTAAGGTGTACCTAATAAAGTGGCCGGTGAATGTATAGTACATGAAATATTAAACAGAAAGTATGGCGTATTTAACCTCACAAGTAAATCTGATTTTAAAAGTACCACCCTGCTTTGTATTTTATGATGTATGTAAAAAAAAACAACAACACACACACTATATGCTTCCTTTTTCCGCTAAAATCATAAAAGCTAAGCCTAGATTTTTAAAGTGGTGTCACTTTCTGAACAACAACAACAATGTCAAAGCTATTTCCATTGATCATGACCTTCATCTAAGAGATGTTTTTGGCCTTAGTATGGGCTGTGCATGTGAAAATGTTTTTCTTCATGTGAATTAATCCAGTGTATGGATATGTCATGCTTTCGACCCATCATCATAGAGAGTTAAAGAATGCAGGATCAAATGAAGGAACATACACTGGTGGCTTCACTCTGTCTGGGTCTCGGGGCTTTCCTCCACCTTCATCACCTCCAGTTGTTCCTGTACAGCATTGAGCTTTATCTCCGTGTCTGGATCTGTCTCTGGCTCTGCTTGGGAATCCACCTGGGACTCCTCGCGTTCGTTTGCCAGGTTCTCTGTGCTCTCATAACAACCCGAGTCCCGTGGCATTTCAGTCTTTTGCTCCTCTGCATCGGATTCATCCTCCGCTGGAGAACAGAGAGGAAGGTAGTACATTAAACAGACTGCTGCGCCTTGCATAATGTACAAATACAAACTATGATGGACAAAATTAGCAGTCTAGTCTCTAGGAATTTTACATTTTTATTTCAAAACATGGCATTTGGTTCCTTCACATCTCAGGCTACTCATAATTAACCCTGGGTTAACAATTTGTCCTTGTTAAAGATCTTAGCCGCCTGGTTGCTCTATTAATTTTTGACAGGACAAACAATGTGTTCAGTGAGTTGTACTGGAGTTTAAAATATGAATTGTTAAACTGATCAAATGTTTTTCTTTACAAAAGAAAAACTAAATGGTTCTAAAAATGACATGATCTAGTCTCATGAAAAAATAATATAGTAATTTTGAACCATACTATAGTACAGTACTTTAATTATTCTGTTGTGGTAATTTTATAGTTGCTGTGTTAATACAACAACTATTGTAATATAAACAAATTACCCATTAGTCTAGTTCTCTACAACTATACAACAACTAAATCTCTAGAATACACCACAGTAAAAACTAAAGTACTTAAGTAATTATTACAGTTGATCTGTTCACTGTAGTTAGCTAATGTTCCAGTATGCCCTAACATTCATTAACAGTTGTAAATGTGCTGTAAATACTATTATACAGTAAAACAACTTTACTATAGTATGGATCAAAAATACTATATTAATCTATAAATATTATAATACTAAAATACTTAGCATTTACTATAAATTACTATCATATTTTAATAGAGCGTGTGCCACCTCATCGTTTAGTTTTCATCCAAGTAGTTAAATTATACAATTGACACTTAAAGGGAATCTATTTGACCCATTTTTCAAGATTTAAGATAAGTCTTTTGTGTCTCCAGAATGTGTTTGTAAAGTTTCAGCTCAAAACACCCATCAGATTATTTATTATAGCTTTCAGAATATTGGATTTTCTGCTCTGAACACTACTGTATGTAGTTCTCCCCACCCACCATTCCCATGTGCTTGTCAGAGTGTGCCTCAATCTCCACCTCGGCTGCGTCAGATAAACAGCACAGTGACAGACATGAAGGAAGCAGATCTCGGGTAACGTTTGTGAGGAATACTACAGTAAGAACTTTCCCAATGATTATTTGATGCATTTGTCGTGGAAGTAATTCAAGCCTTTCGATAAGTCACACACAATGTGGCTACAAAGTTCATGCGCACAGACACACACGCACGCACGTACGTTTAAAGTTTAACTTTGCACTGTTTTTGCACGGCAAATGTAACGATACATGTTAATATCCACTGCTGTATGGATATCCGTTATGTTAATGTACAAAATAAATCTGATTTAACGTCCAGAAACTGGGATTTGTCTTCTTTTATAATTGTACTGACACGCGGCTGTGGTGATAAAGACGGTAAAATTGCTGTAATTCATTACAAACATGCAGTTTTAAACGCGTGTTAAACTTGTAAAACTCATTCTTGATCACATTTGATGATGATTGATGATCACAGAGAGCTGAACAGATCTTTTAATCCCAGTTGCTTTGCGAACGTACTGTCTTGTTCATATAATTATACGCATTACAATGGAGACATGTCAATACTGGTTGTCAGTCAATTCAGTGGGAGGGGAAACCGCACTCCTACATCTCGTTGCGGTGGGCCTCAAAATGAGAGGAATTTAAATCCTATTTCAATGTCAGGAAATTTAAAAAAAAAGAGACGTAGTCTTTATATCATCCCAATATGACTGTGGACACACTATACCTACACACAGTTCTGTCCAAACAGCTTACAAAAGATGTTCATCATAGTGACCCTTTAATGTCCTCAGTTAAATTCCTGTTTTGCATATTTGTTGGTGTCACTGATTAAAGGAACGCTTTTGCCCATCCTCATATTAATACTTTTTTTTTTTTACTGGGTTGTTTTTCTGGGTTGTCTTTTAAAAGTACTCAAGAGTAGTGAGTATTACGCTGTAAAAAGTGAAAGTAAATGAATACTGAAAGGACTTCCAAAGCACAAGAAAATCCTGTCATTAGCTTATTTACACATTTTAACGAGTCTGAAGAAGTGTTCTCAATGACACACTAGTATACACTACGTAGCCTACTCATCAAATTTCCAAAGCACTGCTTTGTCCACTATACAGGAAATGTACCTTTGCTTGTGTTGGAATAAAAATTAATATAATCTAGTTTATATTATTTATATTACTGAAAAAAGTTATATTCTTTGTTTTTTAATTCTATAATTTTTTTAAACTATAACAGGCCAAGTGTTGGAGACATTTTATCCTAGTGTCTTTATGCACTTCCTGACTATTGGGCAGGGTCTCAATGACTGTGACTTGATTTTGTTTCTTTAAAGAAACTCTTTTGTTGATAAACTTGTGTGGTTAGCAGCTGGGCAGGTTTCTAACGCCTACATATCTGAATAGGCACTGTTATGCAGATGAGATCAGAGCTGGGAAATGCCGTTTATCTTGCTGACTCCAATACTCCATTTAAACGCTTTGTTCAGCCATCTCAACCTCATCCTAAAAACATATTATAGACAGGACATCTTTGTCTCAAATGAATTGATTTTAGACTGTACACACTTGTAGACACTACTGTAGGCTCTTGCAGACTTCTTTAAGGCGCTGTTTGACTGCAGACTAACCAACACGTCTCAATAAAGAAGTTCTGCTTGTCTGAGTCTCCTGGACTGGGTTCTCATCTTTATACATTTTTTTTAACAAGTGCTTAAGGTGTTCAACATTTCTAACTTCATTTTTCTTAGTTTTTTCCCCCCGGTTTAATGTGTATTATCGGAGTATTAAAGTGAGCTTATCTTTCTTGAATTTTTTTTTGTGAAACTATTTGCACTACTAAAAACCCCCACTGAATAGTGCACAAGTATGTGAATCAGGCGGTTTCAAAACGTCCACAATAAGATTGAATCAAGCAATTTCAGTAGGAATCGAGCATGTTTGCAAACCCTGTCTAAAAAAACAAACAAACAAACAAAAAAAAAATTAAAATTACCATAGGCGGTTTATTCCACTGTGGCGACCCCAGATTAATAAAGGAACTAAGCCCAAAAGAAAATGAATGAATGAACGAGAATGACCATAAGGTCAAGTGCAGGGTAAAAAGCTCTTATGATGTTTTGATTCTACGTGGACTTACAGTCATGAATCAGTTCTGTGGCTTTCAGTATCTTTACACGCTGCTCCGGGTCTGTGATGTTCAGATCATTTAGGTGGGACTCCTTCAGGCCAGTAAAGTCCTCCAAACTCTGGAAGCCGTGCATGGACAGGAGAGATCCCAGCTCCTGAGGTAGTCAATCATAAGATCAGATCCTGTTGTACTGGGATCTAATGGCACATATTATTGAATGAAAGTGACAAAAGTAACTTGAGGCTTACAGTCAGGCCTATTCTCTCCAGAACTTCCTCCAAGGTTTTTGGTTTGGGTTTCTGGCGCCCATGACTGTGGGTTCGCTTCCTTTTTGGTGGCGTTTCCTCCTCTGGTAGCATTGAGATGTAGACGAATTTAAAAGAGCCCACTTTGTTGTTGAGTTTGCCAGTCCAGGTGCCCACTGGTGGTTTCTCAATAATATGGATGATGTCTCCTCTCTGTGCATTTAGAAAAATGTCAGCGCGGTACATGCTTTCTGCATATTACACATATTATAAATCTACATACATTTTTAAAAACTATTGAAATATTAAAAACTTTAGAGGATTGAAGATGCTGCTTACCATTGAAATGCATGACCACTGTCTTGTGAAAGGGGTTTATTGTGACAGCTATTATATTCATTCATTTTCTTTTTGGCTTAGTCCCTTTATTAGTCAAGGGTCGCCACAACAGAATCAACCACCAACTTATCCAGCATATGTTTTACACAGCGGATGCCCTTCCAGCCGCAACCCAAACACTGGAAAACACCTATACACTCTCATTCACACACATACACTATGACCAATTTAGCTTATTCAATTCACCTATAGCGCATGTGTTTGGACTGTGGGGGAAACGCGAACATGGGGGAAAACATGCAAACTCCACACAGAAATGCCAACTGACCCAGCCGGGGCTCGAACCATTGACCTTCTTGCTGTGAGGTGATTGTGCTACCCACTGCACCACCGTGATGCCCCAGCTTTTATATATAGTTTTTAAAATGTTTTTATATTGCTGCAGTTACAAACTGAGTTTGTTGTTGTTGCTGTGGTCTAATTTTTACTTTTGGACCATTTTTATTTGAATTTTGGTGCAGTGATGATTATTTTTTGGGGAATAAATGATGAAAAGCGGCACAGTGGGTAGTGCTATCGCCACACAGCAAGAAGGTTGCTGGTTAGAGCCTCGACCGGGTCCGTTGCCATTTCTGTGTGGAGTTTGCATGTTCTCCCAGTGTTGGCGTTCTCCTCCGGGCATGCTCTATAGGTGACTTGGGTAAGCTAAATTGTCTGTAGTGTGTACCTGAGTGTATGGATGTTTCTCAGAGATGGGTTGCAGCAGGAAGGGCATCTACTGTGTAAAACATATGCTGGATAAGTTGGCGATTCATTCCGCTGTGGCGAACCAGATTAATAAAGGGACTAAGTTGACAATAAAATGAATGAATGAATGTTTTGCACTTACAACTGATTATTTAAATAATCGCACTGTTCAAAATGTATAATTTTATGTATTTTTCCACAATATTTATGTACAGTTCCATATTAAATATTATAAGCTCAAGAAGATACAGAAAATCTACTGTAAAATTACAGCAAATAAAAGTATTTTTTGAATTACAGGATTAATAAATTTTTTTTTCTATGCGAACGACACTGTAAAAACATATTTCACTATTTTACTATTTTTTCACAGAAGCTGGGGTGACGGAAAAAAAGTTAAAGAACTGACGTTAAATTACAGAAATTTCCTGCAATTTTTTTGAATTAAGATAAATTTCTGTAATTTAATGGGTTTTTTTCTGGCACCCCAGCTGCTGGGTAGAGTATACAGTGTAGTTTTTAGAGAAATTAGCCGTTTAGCTTTTTATCACATAAGTGGAGAAAAATGTTCTCATGTTCATTTTTTTTTTCTTCATAAATGTCATTTTAACCAGCACCACCAATGTTTTAACAGTGTGCAATGTTTTTTTTTTTATGTTTTTAAAAAAAGAAATAATCCTGATTTTCAATCAAATATTCAAAAAAATTATAAATGACGAGTTTTATTTGAATTTTGAAGAAGCCTTATCAGAATAAACAAATAATAATGTTACTCAAACTCATAGCTAATAGATCCAGTAAATCTAGAGAAACTAACACTTTCCAAGAGGCTTCTTACTGTTTTTTCATAGTTGAATAATACTACTTTATTATTAAGTCTTTCTCCTTCAAAATGTATTTGAATTAAACATTACGTTTATTTCATTGTATTTACCTTTCAAATTTACCACTAATTTTTTAAAATATTACAGTTCAGATTATTATTATTTTTCACCCGTGGTCAACACCTTTTGTTTTTCACACACACACACACACACACAAAAAAAAAACTGAAATGGATTGCCAAATTTTTTGCTTTACATAAAACTTTGCCAAAACTTTGGTGGCAGAGAAAGCTGCAATTTAAGAAAACGTGCTGCAATTACAAAAAACACCAGCAAATAAAAAAAAAAGATCTGTTTGACAGCACACACGTTGCAAATCCTCACAACGCAATAAAAATGTGCTGTATTTTCTCACAACGCAAACAATTTACGAGAACACGCTGTATTTTCTTACAACCCTTGCAAAAACAACAGAACACAATGGAAATGTTTCAAGGAAACCCAAAAACATGACGGACGCCGCTGTGCCATGACTATTGCTCAGTGAAGTTGTAGGTGATCTTTGAAAGATGAGTTTTTTTATTTGTTTATTTTAACAATGACCTAAATAGCAGGGTCCGTCAAGTTTTAGAATCCTCTTGAAATATTTCCGTTGTGTTGCGTGCAGTGGTGGAAAGAGTACTAAAAAAAAAATCATACTTAGGTAAAAGTACCATTACATCCTTAAAAATGTAATGCAAGTAAGTAAAAGTATCTGTTGTAAATATTACTCAAGGAAGAAGTAAAAAGTAGACCTTTTAAAAGTACTCAAGAGTAGTGAGTATTACGCTGTAAAAAGCTGATATGTTTACATTTAATTTGTGGATGTGTGTAAACGTAACATTCTGTGATGCATTTACTTATTGCCCAGCAAGCACACAACATCATAAGATGTTAATATTTGGTTAGATTTAGGTTAAATTCAATGTCTAGCCAGTGTCTAAGGACAACATTATTTTGATGTCCAATAACAACGTCAAATGACGTTGATATTTGGTTGATTTTAGGTTGTTAGAAAGTGACAAATTCAACGTCAAAATCCAACATCTTAAACCAACGTCATATTGACATCAAATACTGACATTTATTCATCAAGTTTGGCAACCAAACTCCAACATGATGTCATAGCGGCAACGTCCACACAACGTCAAGCTGTAACATCATTAAATGTTGATATTTGGTTGATTTCAGGTTGAACGTTGGACACTGATGTCAGCCTGACGTTGGGTTCTGATGTAAACCTGATTTTGATTTCCAAACAAAATGCAATGTCCCCATGACGTTGGGGTACAAAGTTATTCTGGCATCATGTTGACATCTTGTATTTCTTTAAGGCCATTTCAGTCATCATACAGTAAACATCTGTCATTTTCCCAGTAGTGACATGCATCTAAATAGTCTCTTAATCATTGCGTGTAAAGATTTTGGACATCTTCTTGGACACTTTTAATGCTTCCAAACAGTTTTCTGCAATTATATATCGCCAATGTCTTGAGGTAGTTCATTTACTGTGTGATTTGATTGGACAGGAATCACAGAACAGATTTTCCTAATCTCCATGGACATCTCCACATCTCCATATCTCTATTCTTGTATCTCCATAGACAAGAAAAAAATGAAGTAGCGACTGCAGGTTGAAGGAAAGTAGTGGAGTAAAAGTACAGAAACAGCACTAAAAATATACTCAAGGGAAAGTTTTAAAACTACTTCGTAAATACAATATCTGAGAAAAACTACTCAATTACAGTAGCTTGAGTATTTGTAATTTGTTACTTTACACCACTGGTCCCGTGCTATTTGAAAGTGTTGTAAGAAAATGCAGCACATTGTGTAGACTTGCAGGACGTGTGCTGTCAAACGGATGAAGATCTTTTCTCAATGTGCTAGTGTTTTTTGTAATTGCATGTGTTTTCTTAAATTGCAGCTCATTTAGCTCTCAGCCACTGTACAAAACAATACTATTACATATGAAAAATGACAAGTCAGAAATAAAAAATGGACTGAAAATTGATTGCTTCACACAAAACAATGTCACAATAATTATGTAACACTAAATAACAATAAGTAAACAATTACTTAAAATGAAAAGTTTAACAAATATACCGAATTACAAACAAAAAAAAAAAACAAGAAAAGGGAGGAATCCATAAATAGAAGTTCAAGTAATAACAACTGTCATTTTGGAGTCCCATTCCAAACATTTTTGGGAAGGCTGACCTGTAGTTTGAGTGAGTCAATGTCATATGGGCTGGGGGTGAAGTCAGTTATGACGAGGGCTCTGCCGCAGAAGGGCCCCATGTAGGTGCTGTCCTCCAGTCTCATACTGTCCCGCTGGCTGAAGCCACTGTCCAGACTCTGCCTGTCTGCACCTGCCCATCAGCAACAAAACAGAAGTCATTCAGGTTCACGATGTCTGTTCAGATTTATACAGTAGTGTGGCTTATAGATGGCTTACATCCAGAAAGCTGGCGAGAGAGCGGGCTGTGGATTGTGTCCTCTGAGCTATTGGAGCACACTGATGTCCTGTTTCCAGCAGTCAGATCAGGTGTCCAGTCAGTGGGAGACATAGGGGACATAGAGCCGTCCTCACCACTCTCATTCTGAAACACACACGTTTCAGAATCATTATTATCAAGAATCTGGGAAACGTAATCCTGATATCATCCACACGGGGGAGACATATTCAAGTTATATTAAGTGTGCTTCTTGGGTAGTTTAAAAGTGGTTAAGGTTGCTGGTTTCTTGCAGGTCAAGTTTATGCAAAATACATAATATTCAAAATTAATTTTATTTTCGGCTTAGTCCCTTTATCAATCATGGGTCACCACAGTGGAATGAACCGGCAACTTATCCAGCATATGTTTTTTTTTACGCAGCGGATGCCCTTCCAGCTGCAACCCATCACTGGGAAACAATCATACACACTCATTCACACACTACGGACAATTTAGCTTACCCAATTCAGCTGTACTGCATGTCTTTAGACCTGTGGGGGAAACCGAAGCACCCAGAGGAATTTAATTTAATTTAATTTAATTTAATTTAATTTAATTTAATTTAATTTAATTTAATTTAATTTTATTTTATTTTGTAAAGTGTTGGTACAATTAATATGTATTTTGATGTGAAAAAGTTTCCGCAAATATTAAATGTGTTAAATATAAACAAATTTTTGAACAACAAATTTTATTTTAATTTTATTTTGAAACATGATACAGGTTAAGAAAAAAAAAAAAAAATATATATATATATATATATATATATAATTAAGAAAGTTTTCACTCACCCCCTCCTCCGCAAGGGCTTTCTGTACCATCTTGGATGTTTTACGGGTCATTGTGCGAGTTATGACGTTTCTCCATTTCTTTCCCAGTTTCCCGTTACTTTTCCCTGATTCCTCTGGTGGCGCCGCTTCCAACAGCTGAAAGACATTTTTTTACCAAAGTTTTATTTGTTCCCACCACTTAATCAGTATCTACTAAATTTGTCTTCTTGACTCATCAAACTTCCTCTTGTCTAAAACAGTCTATGAAGTCCTTGAATAATAAGCATTGCTATTTGTATTGCTTGTCCTCATATCTTGTTGTTTAGTGCACTTAAGACTTAAAAAAAAACCTCGTCTTTGCTTTACAATGAACTGATTTACCCCAGGTAACCTCAATGTGGGCTTTTTAAAAAATTACAGATTTTTTTGATGTGACTTTTATTTTTAGGCTTTTTTTATGTGCCCTTGTCCTGTAAGCTGAATCAGCATTCTTTGTCAGTGCTAACCACACTATATGCAGTGTTAGTTTTAAAGCGCTGGGCCGCTGTTCTCAGGAGGATTTCCAGTAAAGTCTGTGGCAGTGGTTTCTGCGTCACTATCACTGTGAGTCAATGCAGCTCCTCCTTTCTGAGGCCTAAAAGAGCATGTCAGAGGCTCTTCCTTTTATTGCAGGGCCAACATGTGCTGCTATCAAAGGCATAGACAAAAAAAACTAAACTAAAATACCTGTCAGTGCTGAGGGGATTTTACAGCAATCTCTTATAGATGCATTGTGCTTTTATTGCAACTTGGCACTTCCACAGAACAGTGTTTTTATTATCAAAGAGGATACTGTTTTAACGGCTAACATGTGTATATTATTCACCATTTATATTTATAGATACAGGTATTATGCATATGGATCAAAGACAAAACTGCCCTTTCTGTACATTATTGTCACACAAATTAGGATTATTTCCTTTTTTAAATGTCATGTTTATTTTGTAATTTAATTATTTTAATTTTAATTATTATTTTTTGACACTAATAAAACAAAAACTTTAAAAGACCCTTTAAAAACAGTAGGGAAAACTCTTTCTATGTACATAAAATCCCTTAAATTATACATTTATTTTGATGCAGGTACTTAAATGAGACATTTGTTATTTAAAAATATATTTATAGTAAAATATACAGTTGAAATCAGAACTAATAAACCCCCTTTGATTTGTTTTTATTTTTTTAATATTTCCCAAATCATGTTTAACAGAGCAAGGAAATATTCACAGTATGTCTGATAATATTTTTTCTTCCTATTTGTTTTATTTCAGCTGAAATAAAAGCAGTTTTTAATTTTTAAAAAAACATTTTATGGTCAAAATTATTAGCCCCTTTAAGCTATATATTTTTTCCATAGTCTACAGAACAAACCATCATTATACAGTAACTTGCCTAATTACCCTAACCTGCCTAGTTAACCTAATTAACCTAGTTAAGCCTTTACATGTCACTTTAAGCTGTATAGAAGTGTCTTGAAAAATAGTCAAATATTATTTACTGTCATCATGGCAAAGATAAAATAAATTAGAGATGAGTTATTAAAACTATTATGTTTGGAAATGTGTTAAAAAATTATTTCCAATAAACAGAAATTAGGGAAATAATAAACAGGGGGGCTAATAATTCAGGTGGGCTAATAATTCTGACTTCAACTGTATACACTGCTGTTCAAAGTTAGTTTTTTAAAAATAGGCCGTTTCTCAACAAGGCTGCTTGTATATATTTAATGTGATTAAAACAGCAATATTGTTAAAAATATTGTTAAATATTATTATGATTTCTTATAACCATTTTTTTACTTTGTGATAATGTGATCATTTTCAGCAACTATCAATCAGAGACTGACTTGGTACTCAAGAAATATTTGTTCATTCATTCATTTTCTTTTCAGCTTAGTCCCTTTATTAATCAGGGGACACCACAGTGGAATGAACCGCTAACTTATCCAGCATATGTTTTACACAGCGGATGCTCTTCCAGCTGCAACCCAATACTAGGAAACATCCATACACACTCATTCACACTACGGACAATTTAGCTTACGCAATTCACCTATAGCGCATGTGTTTGGACTGTGGGGGAAACCGGAGGTCCAGGTGGAAACCCACGCGAACACAGGGAGAACATGCAAACTCCACACAGAAATGTCAACTGACCCAGCCAAGGCTTGAACCAGCGACCTTCTTTCTGTGAGGCGACTGTGCAGCCAGAAATATGATATTGTGAATCAAATGAACTTGCCTTCTGTTTAATAATTGCCAAAAGGCTTATAACATTAAACTGGAAAAATCCTTCTCCACCCAGTTATGTACACTGAATGTATGATCTGATGCAAACTATTCAAACAGAAAAGATTAGGTATACAGTTTGCGGTAATAAAAAATTGACACTATTTGGTAACCATTCCTATATTAACAAAAATTTATATATATATATATATCCCTGCGCATGGCTTAGTTATGAATGGAGAGTGTTTTTTATAATTTTATAATTCTTTTACTTACCTTTTGCATATTTTTATTTATATGCTTTTCTGTATTGCTGTAAGACCTAAAATGTGTTACTTTTATGTATTATTTTATTTTATCTATCTTATAGTTACACTACTTGTCAAAGGTTTGGGGTCAGTAGGATTTTTAAAATAAGCTTTTCTTGCTCACCAAGGCTGCATTTATTTCTTCAAAAATACAGTACAAATTGTAAAATAGTGAGATGTTATTGCATTATAAATTTTTTTAGATTTTCAGCTTCATTACTAAAGTCTTCATGATCCTTCAGAAATCACTCTAATATTAATTATTATTATTACTATTATTATTATCATTAATGTTATTCTTATTAATGGTCATAGTAATAAAAGCAATAATGACTGGAGTAATAATTTCATTTGAAACTACATACAATAAGTAATAAATAAATATTTAATAAGTACATATTTAACAATTGAACAATTAAAAAAAATTATAGCAGTATTTTTTAATTATTATTCATTCATTCATTTATTTTCTTTTTTGGTTAGTCCCTTTATTAATCCGGGGTCGCCACAGCGGAATGAACCACCAACTTATCCAGCACATGTTTTACGCAGCAGATGCCCTTCCAGCTGCAACCCATCAGTGGGAAAATTTTAAATTAATATATAATTTTTAATATGTGTTTATATTGTTCTTAATGCAAGAATATATTATTGTATTGCTTAATTCAGAGAGAAAGAAAATGTGAGCCAATTGTTTTCTGCTGCTAGATTGGAGCAGTTGATGTTTTGTGACTCTTTGTATTTGGTGCTGTTGCTCTGACTAATATCCATCAATATAACAAAGTTCAACCAATAATGATTGTGAAAACAGTTTGTACTACCTAATTAAACAAAGTCAAGTTAATGAATCTGTGCTTAAAAAGGAAATCCTACTAATCCCAAACTTTCGAGTAACAGTGTGTAATATATAATACATAATAATAACTTACATAATATAAATATATTATTGTTTCATAAATAATAAAAAAAAATACTTCAAAAGTGTGACATATAAGATGTGCACAAACTACCGCACTTTTCCTCTCCTCTTAAAATGAGACAGAAGCAGGCTCTCTGCTCGAATGCTTCATGAGAGGACGACATCTGTCTAGATATTTTTAAAACAGTGTGGCTATCATTTCAGTAGTTTGCTTTGGTTACTGAAAGCTTGAAAAAATATATAGATTTTTCTACACAGATGCTACTGTTGTTTTTCTTCTCTAAGATAAAAGATATTGGTCAGTAACGTGCACAGCATTATACATATTTTTCAGAAACAAATGAACTTAACTTCTCCTGCACTTACTGATTCATTCAATGGAGGCTCAGGGTTGGTTACAGGTGACGAGGGTTTTGACTTCATAAAGTCTTTGAAGCTACTGGACCTTTGCAGAGACACCTGTGAACACAGACATATTAACAGTCAAAGTAGATAGACAGTGAAAGCACAATCATACGATGGATGTATAGATGGATTGTTTTTTTTATCTCTCATGATGACTCAGTGGCCTTTTGGTTGAATGCAGAATCATCCAGCATCAGGCTTACCAAATTGTATCTCTGTGCATCATGACCAAATCCACTTTAGTTTAACAGAGAGATCATATTATAATGACCATTAAATGTTATTCCACAAGCAAATATCCTGATCAATATTTTGAAGCATTGTCAGTCTCCCAGAGCAACATCTGAGCAGAACAAAAAGACACATCCTTTTCAGATCCACAGAACAGAGGACATTACAACAATGAATTATATGTGCTTTCAGCTTGTGTTTGAAGGATGGATGAAAAAACCCAGAATTGTTCATGAAAGTACAGTTTCACAGGAAAGAGAAATGATTCATCGACACTTTACATTATAGAGTTGACATAATATGTTGGTACTAATAATGTGTTAGACTATCTCACAGGTGTCAAACTCAGTTCCTGGAGGGCCGCAGCTCTGCACAGTTTAGTTCCAGTCTTAATTAAACACACCTGATCAAACTAATTGAGTCTTTCAGGCTTGTTTGAAACCTCCAAGTGTGTTGGACCAAGGTTGTAACCAAACTGTGCAGGGTTCTGCGACCCTCTAGGAACTGAGTTTGACACCCCTGGACTATATATTTGAAGGGACCCCCCAATGTCTGTCTGTCTGTCTGTCTGTCTGTCTGTCTGTCTGTCTGTCTGTCTGTCTGTCTGTCTGTCTGTCTGTCTGTCT
>CAIGQZ010035043.1:19306520-19324444 GCA_903798205.1 Danio tinwini | reverse complement strand
TCTATCTATCTATCTATCTATCTATCTATCTATCTATCTATCTATCTTTCTATCTATCTAATTTAATTTATAGGAGCCCTATTTTCTAACATTCAGTTTTATTAATGTGAATGTTAGAACAGTTGTGTAATTATTATCATTGTTTTTATTTTTATCACAGAAGGACAAAAATAAAGCTTAGTTTTCTTTAGTCGCTTTGGTGCATTTCTCACAACACTATTTACATTTGCACAACAGTTAATGCATTTCTCAAAACAATTAGTACAAACTGCAAAACCTAGTGTATAACCTGCAAAAGCGTGTCACTTGCTCAAAATGGAGAGCTCATTCCTTAAAAACAAGTAATGATGTCAATGAAAGTGTCAGTGTCATCAAAATGAAAAGTCCTGCCACCATTGTTTATGAACAAGATAGTCAAATGGCTTTGTCATGTTTTCATTATGACAGTTTTTTCTGTACATTTTTCTAATGCAAAAAAGTCAGATTTTGGTGACACTTCCTGAACATGCTCAAGACAGCACTATATACTATTTGCACAGCCATTTAAAAACTACAGTAAAGTAAGACATCACTGCATTTAGTGAGGTATCTGAGTACAAGACACTGAATATGTATGTTTCACATTTTTACAGCATTGTGCAAAAGAATAAATACACCCTTATTTACAACAAACATAAACTCCCTTTGGGTAGAGCTGTGCACAACTGTAAACAATATTGCAGTACATATTGAAACTAAACCTACAACATACACAGGTCTGTAAATCATTCAATAAAATGTTCAATTTAGAAGACATTTTCAGAAAAAAAGATAATTTTTTTTAAATAAAATGAGCTTGACATATTTTGACAACTAGTTCAACATTTTTGTATGTAATGACTAAAGTAATGAAATGAGGACTATTAGTTTTATATGGAATGACTATTCAGCATTTACAAGTTTAGTTCATTTTGACTGACATGACATAAGCAAATGATAATGTTATAAACAGCAGAGAGTTGTATGAAAGCAATGAATGCATGTCAAAAAGCATTTGCAATTTGTTGTAAGGAATGAGAAACTGCTACTATGATGTGCACAAATGACTAATTGTTTTGAGAAATGCATTAACTGTTGTGCAAATGTAAATAGTGTTGTGAGAAATGCACCAAAGTCACTGAGAAAAACTGTAATTGAAGTTTGTTGGGGCAACTCCATCACTGTATTTCCAACTTATTACATATTTAAAAAGGTAACATGATGTAAAATATATTAAAGTATTGGGCATTTTGCTATCAGCTAACGAATTCTTGTTTTTAATTTTATTGACAAGAAAGTATTGCCTTAATATATTAAAGCCAAAAAATTAGGGATTTTTCTATTGTATGTAATTTTTGTTTAACTTTTGTTTATGTAATCAAACTTTGTTTTATTTGCGTATATACTGACTAAATATAAAGTGATCAGTATTGCCAGGAAATTCCATATCTCTGCAGTCCTAGTAGCACTTTAGTTTGGCCTCCTTTAGACAATCTATTGACTAGCAACTTTTTTTACAGGCTTTCTGCTTAATATCTGCTAACATTTCACTTTGATCATCTCTCAACAGACATGTTTATTGACTAATCAAGTAGATGCTGATTTATTCCACAAACACTAAGCTCAAACTTACTGTCTACTATACAGTGCCTATCAGTGTTCGGGAAAGTTACTTTTAAAAGTAAAGTAATGCATAACGATATTGAGTTACTCCGCAAAAAAACAACTAGTTCCATTACTTAGTTACTTTTTATGGAAAGTAATGCATTGTTACTTTCGAGTTACTTTTGCGTTACATTTTCTGACCTGACTGAGGCTTGATCTCTTTCAGAGATCTCTTGCAGGGTATTTTCCTTTTTTTTTTTTTTTAAATATAGGAGCTCTACAATTAACAACAAACGGTAACGACACGCATAACATACAGTACACCTCAATTAAAAAAATGAATACAATTTTTTGAATAATGTTACCTTCTGAGAACTTCCTAAATATGCCGCAAATACAGATTAATGAAAGTTGAAAGCAATGTGTTTGCTACATTTTAATTTTTGTCTTGATAGTTAAAATCAGATTATAATCCTCTTTTCTTTCATGTGTTAAAAATAATGAGAATACTTCCATCAGTCCTGTGTTATGTTGTCAATTTATGTTGTTTGATGCAGCACCTTGGTCCTGGAGGAACATTGTTTCGTTTCACTCTGACAAACTTGCACCTCTGATGAAAATAATAATTACATATTTCGTTTATATTGTTGGTTAAGAATGTGAGATTGTTGATAGTATTGTGCAGTGTGACGTGTTGAAGTTTACCCAGAGTCGATTCATTCAAGATTATGGCTTTATTTTGTTAATAAATGTGATTCAGTGTGGGTTTTGAGGGCTGCTAAGCATCTTTGTTCAAGTTTGACTTGTTGCTCTTATCTGAAGTTTTCACTGTGCCACTTTTTTTTTTGCAGCACAGGAAGTGGGTATGTCAAAACCAACAGGCAGCCAATCCCTGCAGAGCTGTGCACTATCTAGACAACATCAGACAAAAGACTTCTCTACGGAGAAAACCAAATGCAAGACGTCAATACTGGGAAAACAAAAGCTGCTGTTTGATCTTGTCAATGTTTAAAGGGATTGTTCACAAACAAAAAGGGAAATTTCCTCACACTCAACTGGTTCTAAACTTTTATGAATTTCTTTATTCTGTTAAACACAAAGCAAGATATTAGAAAAAAAGAGGCAGCCATTGACATCCATAGTAAGATAAAATATATATACTACAGATGTCAGGGGCTGCTTTTTTCCCTCAACATTTTCAGAATATTCCTTTGTGTTCAACTGGTGAATAAATGATGGCAAACTTTTAAAGGGTTAGTTCACACATAAATAAAAATGTTTCTTCTGTTTCATTCTTTTGTTGAACACAAAAGAAGACATTTTGAAGAAAACTGGAAAATTGTAACCATTGACTTTCAGTCTTTGTTCTTCCTACAGCGGATGTCAATAGATACCAGTTGCCAGCTTGTTTTAAAATATCTTCTTTTGTGTTCAGAAACTCATGAAGGTTTGAAACCCCTTGAAGGCGAGTAGAAAAAGTGAGTAAATTTCATTTTGTGGTGAACTATCCATTTAATAATTCGAGTATTGCATACTGCACTGTAAAAAATGCTGGGTTCCACATAATTTCAATGATGTCCAACACAAATTGATCAAGTTAACCTAATCATTTTTACAATTTTAAGTGGACTGAATATAAAACAATCAAGTTCTCCCAAAAGAACTCCACAACTCATTTTAAATAAGTGTTTTGAACAAGCAGCAAAAGTCTAATATTTTTGAGTGTTACATTAGAATCAATCATTGCAAAACTCCCTATTATTTTCCCTCAACCCAGTGTCAACGTTCATATCATCATATGATGCTGAAATATATATTTTGTCAGACTTATTACTCATAATCTAAACTCTAACCAAAGAGGAAGCTGCCACTTTTGAGATGATATGAAAAAGTTTTCATTTACACCATGACAATAATCATCATCTGTACTGTATATCCCTCTGCTTCTCTGAATAATGATATGAAAAAGACTATATGGTTTAAAAAAGAAAGCATCAACCATAATGCACAACAGCAAGATTGTCAGATCTTACTCCGCTTGGGGTTTCATGCATTTACCAAACACCTGCAGTTTCAGAGAGGAGAAATATCGAAACTGATCGTTGTTACACGCAAGATCTAAATCAAATGGAAAATAAGAGTAATGCTGTCAAAGCAGTTAACCGCAAAGCAAGAACAAGAAGAAGTGGAGAGCCCTCTGAAGATGTATGTAAATGAGACTTTGACTTCAGGAGGCGAGTGTGGATGTTGTTTTGTGAAGAAGCAGCTCTTCAGGATGTGTGGTACGGTCTGATGTGTCTACAGGAACTGCTGCACAGCCATGCATTTCACCAAAAACAATCATATGGTTTCAGTTCTTAAACTCTACAGGTCTGAAGTCAAACAGAACTAATAACAATAGCACAACTATTGTCATCTCTAAATGAAAAGTCACCAACAAATGTCATGTTTCATGTTCTTTTGGCGCATTCTGGGATGGATGACCTGCAGGAGCATCACTCTTCATGTGGGAGATTAAGTGTCAAACTCTTACCTTCTTCTTCTGCACTTGGCTCTGCTCCTTTTCCGAAGCGTTGGATGGTTTCCGTCGTAACATGGTGGTGGTCAGTGTCTCCCAGTCGTCAGGTGTGTAAAGTCTCGCTCCTGTCAGAGAGAAAAAAAGCCACGAGCGGAGGAAGAGGCAGAAGAAAAGCGCTTCTCTGATCGCTGGAGTGCAGAACTAAACGCTTGAGGAAGTCACATGACTAGACAGGAACTTCTTTTTTTAAAAGGTGGCTTTGGTTGAGATGGTACATATCAGATAAAACAACAAACCAGAAACATTAATGACCTATTCATTATATATGTGGTGTACAGAACACGTTCAGGCTGAAGGTTTAGAATGGAGTTTAGAAAAGAGCACAAAGAGTTTTTCACTTATATATTTATGCTGAATTAATATATATATACACACACACACACACACACACACACACACAGTTGATGTCAGAATTATTAACCTCCCTGAAATATTACCCCTTCGTTTAGTTTTTCCCCAATTCCTGTTTAACGGAGAGAAGATTTTTTTTTAACATTTCTAAACATAATAGTTTGTTCTGTAGACTATAGAAAAAATATATAGCTTAAAGGGGCTAATAATTCTGACCTCATATATATATATATATATATATATATATATATATATATATACGCACATGCACACACTAACAGAGAGAGAAACACATCATTTTAAAAATATTTTAAATATAGCCTTTTTGGCACCAAACCCTACATATTCTGAGTAAATGGCTTGGACCACTGTCACCAAGGTTATGCTTACTGGGAGATAGGGAACAGATGCCAAATATTACAAAAGGAGAGATCAAAGTGACCATGGTGGGGTTTCAGTGATGGCTAGAGTCATCTTAAAACACTTGAAAACTCCCAAAATTCCAGAGTTAAAAGAAAAAGCCGATATAATGACTAAAACAGCTTAGTATGAACGTTTACTTTACAAATGACATAATAAGAACAAAGCAGGGGTCCCTGTATGTATCCCAGTGTGGGAAGACCTTTGTTCTTGTGATGATGTCTTGTAACACAATTTAAAATGACTCAGCTTGTTTTCTTTATAATATTATACTTTTGTTCATAGTAACCACTGTATTGATCCTGGCTTTACGTTTAGTAAGCCTACCAGTGATCATCTGTAATATGTGTTTGTATTATTTTGTCATAAACCAGAAGAAAACAATAAAACTTGAATGAAAAAAATATATATTTGAAATATATTTGATAGTTTGTTATTATTTAAGCATATTTAAAATTTGAAGTGTACATATTAAAATGAGAGAGTTTATAAATATGATGAATGATGTTATAAACATGCTAATATATTTAATAATTAAAATTAGTATTTAGATTAAATATACATTATATTTATTAAAATGTTTTATAATTTATATAATTGTATTTTTGTATATTTGCAACTTAGTATAATTCAAATATACTTACTCGCAGGGCCGTTTATATCAAAGTTAATATTTAGCCGCACCATGTTGGTGTTTCGTAACATCTAATTTTTACGACGTGGGTTGTAAGCCCAATGCTCAACCCCAATCCCCAACCTGAAGGACCAGGACATACACACCTACACTACAGACAAGTAGCTTAAGCTTACCCAATTCACCTACGGTATACTGCATGTCTTTGGACTTGTGGGGGAAACCGGAGCACCCGGAGGAAACCCTGTATATGTATTAAATACATTTTTATTGAAAATATAAATAAAATGGACATGTACAGTAATAGTATTTATGTTTTCTCGCATTTAAATAAAATAGATATTTATTTATTTTCTTTTCGGCTAAGTCCCTTTATTAATCAGGGGTCACCACAGTAGAATGAACCTTCAACTTATATCCAGCATAAGTTGTACGCAGCAGATGCCCTTCCAGCTGCAACCCAACACTGGGAAACTGAAATAGATATTTAAACAATAAATGCATATATTTTTAACAAAGCCCTTTAGTCTCCACTTAATAGTGATTACTAAGTGTCATGAGTTACAGATACCACAAGATCACAAAGGCAAGATGCTGCTGATTTATAAAAGTTAGAAAGTCACTGTCCTGAGATTAGCGACTGACGTCTGAGCATGTAGAGTCAGCCAGCTGAGACCGACAATAGAGGAAGCTTCTGTGTGTGTGTGAGTTGGCAAAGAGTTATTTTGGTGTGTTTTTTTACACCTCATGCTTGACTGTTTCACTCCCTCCAAAAATGAGCCTGCTATGAGTATGAACTATCTGGCTCAATGAAGCTGGTGTTTCTACAGCACATATAACATGCCTTTAGATAAGAACAGTCATTTTGTGTTGAACAGAACACTGACAGCTGTAATGAGCTCATTGTTTTCAACACCTCCTGTTGCTGCAGTTCCTCTTTGGGTCTGGTCACGCCATACAGAGCCTCGACTAATGAAGAAAACATGACAAAAGTACAGGATAACACTCATCGGGATGAGAAACAATGTCGAAAGTTGTTTTTAGTTGGGGAGGAACAGGCAAACAAAAGAGCAGAGATAGAGATGTGAGCGGACGTTCACAAACCACACTCACACCTTCACTGCGCTTCTGACGGAAATGTTGCCAAGCAACAGCAGCTCTGCAGACATCAGATCTCTACATGCAGCAGCGCTACACAGACAGCAGATCAGGCCCGAGCAGGCCTTTCTGCCTTTTCATAAAGAACTTTTTTTTGGAAAGAAAATAGCCAAAATAGTTTTTTTTTTATCAGCTTGTGTCTGTCGGCTTCATTTACAATACGTATTTCTCAAAATGAGTTTTTATCCTGAATGATGCAAAAATCTCCAACTCAGCAGCTCTAACAGACATGCCAGACTTCAGTACTGAGAGATAAACATGATTATATACAGCACTCAAGTCTACAAAACGTACTGAAAATATTTCATTTTTTTGCCTGTTCATAATATTTTAAAAGCGATTCTCAAAATCTCCTCTATAAATGCCTCTGACTCTAATGTGTCAGAAAAATGAAACAAGAGTTGTGAACCTGACTTCTTCTAATATTTTATTTTGTTGTACTAGAAATGTTAGCACAAATGTACATTTATAACATAAACATAACATTTTAGAAAAAAACTTTTTTATTCCTAATGGTAAAAATCTACTGTGGAACTTTGCTGATCACTATTAACTTTTTTTTTTGTTTAGTTTTACCTTATTGACCTATATTGTCTTGTCTAAAAGGGAAGTCAGTTTCTCAGAGAGTGTTCTTAGATTAGTCTGCTCTGATATCTGTGTGAAAAACAGGACTGTCGTGTCAGTGTTGTAAACTATGGCCAGCTTTCAGGTCACTTTTTAGGTTTTGAATTGCATTATGGGATGAGATCTCTACTCTGTAGACTTTTGATGTTGAAAATTCAACTGTGCAAGTTTATATACAGTACGGTTGAAGTCAGAATTATTAGCCTCCCTGAATTATTAGCCCCACTGTTTATTTTTCCCCCTATTTCTGTTTAACGGAGAGAAGATTTTTTCAACACATTTCTAAACATAATAGTTTTAATAACTCATTTCTAATAACTGATTTATTTTGTCTTTGACATGATGACAGTAAATAATATTTGACTAGATATGTTTCAAGACACTTCTATACAGTTTAAAGTGACATTTAAAGGCTTAACTAGGTTTATTAGGTCAACTAGACAGGTTAGGGTAATTAGGCAAGTTACTGTATAATGATGGTTTGTTCTGTAGACTATCGAAAAAAAAATTGCTTAAAGGGGCTAATAGTATTGACTTTAAAAGGGTACTTAAAAAATTAAAAACTGCTTTTGTTCTAGCCGAAATAAAACAAATAAGACTTTTTCAAAGGGGGGCTAATAATTCTGACTTCAACTGTATGTATATATATTGAATATATATATATATATATATATGGAGTTTGCATGTTCTCCCTGCGTTCGCGTGGGTTTCCTCCGGGTGCTCCGGTTTCCTCCACAGTCCAAAGACATGCGGTACAGGTAAATTGGGTAAGCTAAATTGTCCGTAGTGTATGAGTGTGAATGAGTGTGTGGATGTTTCACAAAGATGGGTTGCGGTTGGAAGGGCATCCGCTGCGTAAAATCGTGCTGGATAAGTTGGCGGTTCATTCCGCTGTGGCGACCCCGGATTAATAAAGGGACTAAGCCGACAAGAAAATGAATGAATGAATATATATATATATATATATTTTTTTTTTGAATTTCTGTCTTGTTTGTCTACAAAAACTTTTTTTTAATAAGAACTGAGCTGACGAAATGTTTCATATTTATTCTTTCTCAGTGTGATGCAACTGAGCAGACATTCTACACCATTGTCTCTATATACCCACCCACCAATCTGCACAAAGTAGAAGAGGAGTTCAGTTTTCTTAAACTAAAATAAACCAAAGCAAAAACAAACAAACAATAAATGTCATAAAACGTGTAAATAAATCAAAGCCGCAACAGGCAAGCTGAAATTCATCTTTAAAATCACTGGAATCAATTATTAAATTAAATGATAAAGTACTTTTGACCAGTTATTTTATAGTGCAATAACATCTCACTATTTTACAATTTGTACTGTATTTTTGATTAAATAAACGCAGTCTTGGTGAGCAGGAGAAGCTTATTAGCACTATAAAGAACATTTTGTGCAATTAAAAGGTTCTTCATGGAATCAGTGATGCCAAAAACAACCTTATTTTATTTTTAAAAGTGTTTTTTAACAGGCCAACCAAAGTGACAGGATGATCGGGATCATATCTACATCGCTGCAAGTTACTGAAACCACACAATAAAAATACTTATTTTTTTTAAATGTCTATTTTTTTGTGTTTTTTTTGTTGAAATATTTTAACAAGTGGATCTATGAAATTACATTTTTTTTGTGCTTGAGGTTCCATGTTGAGGGTGTTATTTCTGTCTGGACACTCAGTGTGAATTGTTCCAGTCTGATGCTTAGAAAATCTGACTGTAAATTAAAGAATTGTGAAGTAATCCCATTACAAAAACAACTATAATTCAACAAAGATTGTCTTATAATATCTGCCTACACATGCATATATATTTTAATTGTCCCTTTAAATAACTTTAATTAAATATGTGCAACAACTTTGTCCTAAAATATATTATACAATATAAACATGTGTTCAAACACAGGCCAAATCCTAATGAGATTTGGTTAATCTTCATAAAATGGCTTGATAAACAACCGGATCACAGAGTAAATCAGCACTGGAGTTTGCTGTTTGTACCTGATGGTGGTTTTTGCAGTGCTAAATTTACTACAGCAGATAATACAGTAAAACAGAGGGCAGTACTGTACAGAAGAGTGTGATTGAGGAGACCACAGCTGAAGCTCCAGCTATGAGGAATGGGGCCGTGTGTTTCATCATCCAGTCGTACTCCTCCTTCAGGCCCTGTTTCTGCAGCTCAGGTCCTACCAAACGCCGGATCATCTCATAGTAAGAGTTCAACCAGTGCAACTGCAAGACAACAACAATAAAACCCTGTCAGACAGCTAATCTGCACCACCAATCACTGAGTCCTGCTGAAAACAAGGCTGTTTAACACACGTGCAAAGCCACAGGATGTGTTTCCAGTGAAGAGTGAATGTGGGCTCCTTTTAAAAGAAACCAACATCAGAAAACAACACATTTTAACACAAAGATGTGGTTATTCACAGGTTTTTTTCTTAACAGAACCAAAATGTTTCAGATTTTTTTTACTGTAAACATTTAAAGGTAAACATAGATCTGCTAAGGGTTGAGAATGAACACTTACCAGGCACCAAATATGAGTACAAATGAAAAGGGGTCTAGTTACAAGTTAAGTGTTAAAGATTGCTTAAAGGGCCCCTATGATGAAAATCTTCTTTAGTAAGCTGTTTGGACAGAACTGTGTGTAGGTATAGCGTGTCCACTGTCATATTAGGGTAATATAAAGACAATAAGTCTATTTTTTTGATTTCCAGATGTTAAAACAGGATACAAATCCAAATGTGATCAAGAATGAGTTTTACAAGTTTAAAACAGTGCATGCTTGTAAAAAATGACTGCGATTTTATCGTCTTTATCACGACAGTCGCATGTTAGTACAATTATAAAAGAAGACGCTTCAATCCCGGTTTGTGGACGTTAAATCAGGTTTATTTTGTACGTTAACATAACGGATATCCATACAGCAGTGTATCGTCATGTATCATGTAACATGTATCGTCACATTTGCAGTGCAAAAACAGTGCAAAGTTAAACACGTGTGCTGTGTGTGTGGCCGCTGTGTGTGTGTGTGTGTGTGTGTGTGTGTGTGCGTGAACTTTGTAACGACATTGTGTGTGACTCATCGTCGCAGAAAGGCTTGAATTAACTCCACAACAAACACATCAAATAATCATTGGGAAAGTTCTTGCTGTAGTATTTCTCACAAACGTTATGTGAGATCTGCTTCCTTCATGTCTGTCACTGTGTTGTTTATCTGACGCAGCCTAGGCAGAGATTAAGGCACACTCTGACGGGAACGGTGGGTGGGGGAAACTAGCATTAAAGGCACAGGCCACAAAAACAGCTACATTGTGTTCAGAGAAGAAAATCCAATATTCTGAAAGCTATAATAAATAATCTGATGGGTGTTTTGAGCTTAAACTTTACAAACACATTCTGGAGACACAAAAGACTTATCTTAAATCTTAAAAAAGGGGTAAATACAACATATGATTTAGCACACATTTTTTTAAGACTCTGTTGTAATATTTTTTGTAATAGTCTTACAAAAGCAGATTATAATAGCATTTTCAGACATTTACAACAACTAAGTTTGCGGTGAACTATCTCCGCAACTAAAGAAAATGGGTTATAAATCTGTTGTCCCTCTCAAAACAATTATTTGTTAACCTGTTAACTAAATAATAATAGGAAGGATGTATTGCTATTATTGTTTGTACAATGCTAATAATAACAATATTTTGTAATATATGTGTAATATATTTAATATTTCCTTTTTAAATATTACATTTATTAACATAATTACCTTAAAAAAATATACTCAAACAAAAAGCAGTTATTTAAACTGTAAATATATTAAAACTATTTATTTCATACATTTACAGTTTTTGCTGTACTTTGGATCAAATAAATGCAGGATTGGTGAGATACTGTAAAAAAAGAAAACAAATCTTATTGTTCTAAAAACTTGTAGTGTGTGTGTGTGTGTGTGTGTGTGTGTGTGTGTGTTTGTAGCATTTTAAATTAATTGAAAAATCTTTTAAATAATTTTATTGCGGGGCAAAGATTAATTGTGATTAATCCCATGCAAAATAAACATTTGTTTTGTGTATTTATATATACATAATACATATACACAGTACACACACAAATATTGTCAAATACTTTTTTTGGACATTTACTAGTTTCAGGAATCATTGTTATCTCTGAAACCAGTAACTCTGCAAAAAAAAAAAAAATTAAAAATTAAAAAGTGCCCCCACACAATCTTTTTAAATATATAGGTTTAAATATTGTTGTAAAATACTACTATTACCATACCTGCTCAAGATTTAGAAGAGATGTATCTATCAGGTTTCTGTCATAGGGCACCAGTGAAACAGTCTCAAATGTCAGGTACGTGCTGCTATGCTAGAAGGGACAATTAAGCAAATTTAGAAAACATTAAAGGCAATTCTTTACTCACTGCTGTTAGTTATCAGCACTGGATTTGCAGAATTCACGAACCACAGTTATTTATTTCTAGTACCTTTGTAGAAGCTGGAACAGTAACCGCAATGTCCTCTATCCTAATACCAAAGTCATTCTCCTTGTAATAACCAGGCTCTAGAGGAGAGTTTGTCAGATTAAAAGTGTAACTGTCAAACGATGGCAATCATAATGAGATTCTTGAGGATTTCTCACCAATTGAGGTAAACATTCCCTCTTGAAATGGAATATTATTGGACTGAAAACCCACAGGCCCTGTCAAAGACAAACTCAGTTAACAATAAAATAAGTTACATGTTCCTTTTGCTAGCCAAGGCTGCATTTATGTGATAAAACCTACAGTAAAAACAGCAATATTTTACAAAATTATTACACTTTAAAATAACTATTATTCATTTTAATACATTTTAAAATCTGATTTATTTCTGTTATGTCAAAGCTGAATTGTCAGCATCATTTCTACGGCCTTCAGTGTCCATAATTCAAATTTAGTGAATATTCTGAACATCTTAATGGTCTTTGTTGTTACTTTAGATAAGCAAATGCATCCTTGACGAATAAAAGCATTTTTAAAATCTTACTTACACTAGCACTTCAAACTACAGTGTATTTAAATGTGAAAAATCGTCATCAACAAATGTAAAAAGTGTGTAAATGAGAAGATTGGGATGTCAGACGCACATTCATGAACTCCAAAGAAGTTCCCCACACCATGACCTGTGCCATGACCGTAATTTAAACCAACTTCCCACAATGCTCTACGTCCAAGCATCTCCATGTTTACCCCTGTGGTGGAAATAAAAACACAGGAATAGTCAGAAATATCAGTGTTTGTGGTGGTCAGAGTCTTCTGTAGATTGCGCGCCCTCTTGTGGAAGAACGTGGCTGATGCACATCCTCTATGGCAAATTGTCTACATTTAATCTTTAAAATGTTCTCGTGCTAGCTATTTTCATGTTAATAGTACTCGTTTTTTAGATTTTCTATTATCATTTGTAATTCTATTAAATACAAAGGTCTATTCGTTAGCTACTAATGCTATTTTTTAAATACAGTATTCATTGAAGACCAGTACTTTTATTAGATAATAGTACTTATTTATTGAGATCCTGGCACTTATTAAATAGAAACTAGCACTTATTTATCAAACAGTGCAAATTATTTAGTATACGCTAGTACATATATAATAGACACTCATACCTATGAAAAAGATACTAGTGTTATTTACTGTAATAGATACTAGTAAACATTTGTTAGATTCTAGAACTTGTCCAAATGTTGTTAGTAAGCTTTTTGATTGCACTACTAAGATATTTAATTGAACTGTGGCCATTCTGACTATTCATATCAAGATTAGTGCAAAAGCAGTTCAATTAGCACCAGTTAAAATAATAGTAAATATAAAAAGATACTGTGGTTTAATATTAAGAACTGGTATCTACTGATCAATTTGAGTATCTGATAAAAGGGTCTCAACAGAAGAAAAAAAAAAACAAAGTGACAAAGTGATTGGTGAGTAAATTATAGATCATTTTGAGGGATGTAAACAAAATCAATGGTCCTAACATATTTCCTGTTTTACATTTTTAATTTCTTTAATGTCCAAGAATCCAAAAAGAGACACATATTGATAAATAATGTTATGATAGATGTTTTAACATTAAGTTATGATTAAATTGCCTCTTGTTACAGTTATAAAATAGTTTGATAACAAGCAGGAAATGTTTATAGGCCAATGACATGACCACATTGAAATGGTCTATAGCAGTGTTTTGCACAGATTAAATGTGTACCAAATGGCCAAATTGTCCTTCATTTGTAATTTGTTCTGTTGTGTTTGCTGTGAGAAGAACATTTGAAGGTTTTCTGCCTCAGCAGTGGAGCAGCACTAATCAAAGTCGCCGACTGAAACAGCCAATCAAATCAAAGTAGGTGTGGCTTGACTTTTACAGATAGAAAACATGAATTCTAGCATGAAGCTGCATGTTTTATCTTTTATTTAAATCACTAGATGCTCACCTCTAGTTCCAGCAGGAAAGATGGTTCTTGAAATCTCTATATTTCCCATAAGCACCCTTGTGTAGGCCTCCTGTTAGAATAAAATGTAAAGAAGAGTTTTTTTTATTTATTTCAGTGCTCTAAATATAAGCATCTTCCTGTGTTCTGTATAATCAGTATCTAAGCTGTTGAGTACCTTCTGAAAGTCAGAGGGTTTACCCCAGTGCACAGTACGGGTTATATCAGTAGTGCCGTCACTGTAAGACAGAATTAGTGAACATAAATCCTACAGAATGCTATGTATTCTGCATATAAACAGAACTATGTATGGTGTGTACGGCAATAAAACTCACAGGTACTGCCCTCCGGAGTCGACAAGATACATCTCATCCACTGTCAGCTTCCTCGCGGTTTCATTAGATGGACTGTAATAGACAATAATTAATGCAATGATTTAAAGACAGACTATAGTTAGTAGAAATGTCCAAGTTGTCCTATATTTGTAATTTGTTCTGTTCTGCTTGTTGTTAGAATGACATTTGAAAGTTTTCAGCCTCAGCAGTAAAGCAGCACTAATCAATGACACCGCCTGAAACAGCCAATCAAATCAAAGTAGGTGTGGCTTGACTACTTACAGATAGAAATAAATGTCTACCAAGTTTTCCAGATATCACTATGATCTTGCTAGCTCTGAATACACTGAATTTGCACAGTACCTAATGCAATTACCTGTAGTGAGCAAGAGCAGCATTGGGTCCACTTGCAGAAATGGTTTCAAAACTCGGCCCTCGGCTGTTCTTCTGTTTGCTGTCAAAACACAGTGAAGGATTTGTTTTTCTCCAGAACAAGGGAGTGATACAGCCCAAAGCGATATACAACAGTAGAAACATCCTTGATGCAGGAACTTGTTCTACTTGTGTAAAGCCAATAATGAGAGTTTAAAGAGAAAGTGAGAGAGTGAGCTACAGTCTGTTTCTTGACTTAAATATGCCACAATGTGTTTATCTTTTTAAGACAGATGTACTCTGGGTTGCAGATCTATTTCATAGTATTGTTTATCTATTATTTATTATTAAGCAACACCTAAATAAAACATAACTAAACTGTAAATATAACTAGTCACAGCTAACAGCTAAAACAATTAAAAAGTAGCATTTAATTGTCAAATGTGAATAAGTGACATTTGTTCATTCATTCATTTTCTTTTCAGCTTAGTCCCTTTATTAATCAAGAGTTGCCACAGTGGAATGAACCGCCAACTTATCCAGCATATGTTTTTCACAGCGGATGCCCTTCCAGCTGCAACCCATCACTGGGAAACACCCATACACTCATTCACACACATACACAATGGACAATTTAGCCCACCCAATTCACCTATACCGCATGAACGCCCGAAGGAAACCTACGCGAACACCAGGAGATCATGGAAACTCCACACAGAAATGCCAACCGACTCGCCCGAGGTTCGAACCAGCGACCTCTTTGTGGTGAGGCGATCGTGTTACCCACTGTGCCACCGTGACGCCCAAGCAACATTTGTATTTTGTACAAATAGTTTTACACTTATAATTAATGTATTTTTAATTACAGTTTTAACATATAATATGAACTGTTCGCGTAGTGGTCAAAAATAACACATTTTTAAATATTTTTTTATTATTTTAATAAAGTGATTGCACTACATTTTAATTTAATAACCTTTTTTATTTGATATTTTGTGTTTTAAAGGGAATTTTATGGTACTAAATTATATTTATGCAGTAGTTAATGACCCATTAGTGGCTGTTTGAGCATACGCTAAGATGGAATTTTCAGTTTAAACTGTACATTTTGAATGCTATGAGCCATAAATTAAAATGTTATTTAATTTGTTCTTAAATATATATTTCCAAATTTGAGGTTGCTATCTCAAAACATAAGTGTCACACTTTACTATAAGGTTTCATTAGTAAATGTGCTTACTAATAATGAACAATACTTGTACAGCACCTATTAATCATAGTTTAAGATTTACAAATGCATTATTAAAATACAACATTTATGCTTGTTATCATTAGTGAATGCACCAGGAGTTACCATGAACTAACAATGAACAACTGTATTTTCATTAACTAACTGGAGATCTAACTAATATGAACAAATACCGTAATAAATGTACTATTCAAGTTACAAACTTATTGTAAAGTGTGACCAAAATAAGCTTTCAGTGAGAAAGTTTAGCCTCAGTACCAAATGTTTCCACTAGATGAGATTTCTCATTTATATTCATATCCATAGTATTAGTAGTATGAGTGATGAGGGGTAAACTTTACTGTATGTGTACCTGCGACACTGATCAGCAAATAGAGCTGCTGTAATCTCAGTCTCTGTGCCTTCTGGAACTTTCTTCTCAAGCCACAGCAGAAGCTGCATGACTGCGACTGCATCTCTAACCTGTGGTAAAGCACAGAGCGTGTTCACTCATTGTGTCCGATAAGAACTAAATCTCCTGCTTGACAGCAGACGGGTGCCAGACAGAGAGGTTTAATTAAATGCAGTCAACTGAAGTCTGTCTCTTTTACAGCAGAATGAAGACGGTTGTCCATGCACACTATCAAATGCGTTTAGGATATAATCCCATTCTGAAAAATATGTCAGTTTAACACTGAATGCAAGCAAACACCATCAGTAAAAATAGATCCCAGTATGTTGAGGAAGGGTTTATGATAAGTGATAACAAAGTGATAACACACTGATTGAGTTTATGGAGTTGCATTGAATGGAGTCTCTCTGTCTGGCCTTCTAATGTGGCTTTATGATGTGATAAAGTGCCCTTAAATCTCGAAAATACTTAAAATAACAGTGTCCATCAGGTTTATGGCTGCTTTGCAGAAGTCATTCGGGGAGAAGACAGTCTGTCTGTGTGTGTGTCTCTTTGTGTGTTTGTGTGTTCTCTCACATGAGCCTCTTTGAGAATCCGCTGCTCCGTCATATCTTTCACTGCTTTGGTGGTCAGTACAGGAGAGTAGGTGCTGGTCAGTAGTTTGTCCTGAAAGAGATCAGAAAAGTTCATCTGTCATGCAGGACTCATATCACAGTGTTAGTCAGGGTCCCAATATTAGTTCCACTGATCTTTTTATCCATTTTTCTGTCTATGCATCTATCTGTCTAAGCGTCCATCTATTCTTCAGTCCATCCATCCATCCATCCATCCATTCATCCATCATCTATTCTTTCATTAATTCTTGTCTATACATAGATCCATCCTCTATACATTTGTATATCCACTGTCTATCACTCAATCCTCAATCCATCCATCCATCCATCCATCCATCCATTATCTTTATATTATATCTTTCTATTATCCATCTATCCATCAGTCTGAACATCTATCCATATATCTTATCTATCTGTTTGCCTGTCCCTCTGTCTCTCTATCATCCATCCATCCTTTCATCCATTTTTCAGTCTTTCTGTTCATCCATCGAACCATCCATTATCAATATGTGTATCCATCTACATCCATCTGTCCTTCATCTATCTATTATCTTAACATCCATTCTTCAGTCCAGTTGATCTGTTTGCCTTTCTGTCTGTCTCTCCCTCCTTCCATTCATCCGTCCATCCATCCATACATTTTGCAGCCTATTTATCCATTGATCCTCAATAAGTGTGTCCATCTGTATATCCATCTGTGTACTATCTATCCATCAGTCTTTCAACCACTCTTCAGTCTACTTGTCTGTCCATCCATCCGTCTATCCATCCATTTATCCATCCATCCATCATCTTTCTATCATCTATCCATCAGTTTGGTCATCCATCCATCTTTTTGCTAGTCCCTCTGTCTCTCAATCATCCATCCATCCTTTCATCCATTTTTTAGTCTTTCTGTTCATCCATCTATCCATCCATTATCAATACGTGTATCTATCTATATCCATCCGTCCATCCATCATCTATCTATCATCTTACCATCCATTCTTCTGTCCTGTTAATCTGTTTGCCTTTCTGTCTCTCCCTCCTTCCATCCATCCATCCATCCATCCATCCATCCATCCATCCATCCATCCATCCATCCATCCATC
>CAIGQZ010035043.1:19276840-19306154 GCA_903798205.1 Danio tinwini | reverse complement strand
TCCATCCATCCATCCATCCATCCATCCATCCATCCATCCATCCATCCATCCATCTATCTATCTGCTTGTCTCTCCCTCCTTCTTTCCACCTATTTATTCTTTCATTTATTCTTCAGTTTATCCTACCAACCATCCACTGAATTTCAAACTTGGAAGGGCAAAAAAAAAAGTGGCTGATCAGCTGTGCAGTGTGTCAAAAATAGATATAGCTTCACTTATTTCTAATTTTATCCCACTGTGACATGTGTCCGATGTAGATGGCATAACTAAACTTTCTCCACAGATGTGAGTGCACAGGCTTGCGTGTCTTAAGAAAGTCATATGGGGAACATATACAGTCTACAGTTTATGATTTATGAATATTGAGTATTATTAACACCAAAGAACCTCTGCGTAACCATCTCTAATATATATTCAACCCACAGATAACTTCCAAGTTTATATGCGCATACCAGTCGTCAGTATTTTGGATCCAGGTCTTACCTCAGGAGTGATGAGCTCATACAGGGCCTGGTTGGTGTACTCTGTACCAACCCAAACCCTGACGTTGGGTCTCTGCAGATATGACTGCAGATACATGCGCACAGAGCTGTACTCGAGCAGCTGAACACAGAGCGACTGGTAGCACGAAGCATTCAAATACACCTTTAACTCTTCTGTTATTCGTTCTGTGTGCACAAAGAGCCTGATGAAGGAGGTTAGTTAGTAGAAACTATACACCAGCTAAGTATAGAGCTGTATATGTGAAATGGAGAAACTTGCCATATCTCATCCATCGACAGCAGAGTGTAAGAATAGAAGAATGGATTATAAGGGATGTCATTGCCTCGTAGATTAAACAGCCCTGAAAACAGAGAGCGATTTACCAAGGGATTCAGAGAAAATCTCCAGCATGAGTTTGTGGGTTTGTCATGTGCTTACATGCGGTCTCGTCCAGAGCTGAAAGTAGCACAGCAGTGGGTTTGTATGGATTGTCAATTATTTGGGCTCGTATTTGCTCCACTTTCATTGGCCAGGTCCTTTCTGAACAACAGAACAGACACACACACAAGATTTTAAAGGGACAGTTCAAACCAAAATGAGGATTCTGTCATTATTTACTAACCTAGTCACTTCTCTAAATGCATTTATAATGAAAGAAACTGGAGAAGTAGAAAGGATTGATTTTTATGGGGAAAATGTAGTCACCAAGAGAATATATTTTGATGAATGCTAGCCATTGAAATCCATAGTAGGAAAAAATACTAAACCATGGATACAGGTTTCTAACATGTTCAACAAAATTAAGAAAGTCAAACAGGTTTGGAACAAATAGAGGGTGAGTAAATTAGACAGAAAAGTTAATTCATGAATCATTAATTAAATATTTGAAACATTTTTCAACAGGTGAATTGTATAAGCTAAATTGGCCGTAGTGTATGAGTGTGTGTGTGAATGTGAGAGTGTATGGGTGTTTCCCAGTACTGGGTTTGGGATGAAAGGGCGCTGTGTAAAACATGCTAAAACAGTTGGCGGTTCATTCTGCTGTGGCGACAATTGAATAAAGTCATGAATCATGAAAATGAATGAATGAGCATATCCTCTTCACTAATATAACTCAGTGATTCTTAAAATGATTCATAAATCAGATTGATTTGTTCTGAAGCCTAAAAATTGAATCAGTCCCTTACAGTTATACACATTCTGAAAGCTTGGAATAATGTGCGCAAATAATTTTAAGATTCTCTTTGTGTCTTATTTGAAGCTTGAAACCTTTACATTCTGCAAGGCATAGTTAGTTCACACAGAAAGGAAAATATTTCATGATATATTCACCCTCAAGTTGTATAAAACCTGCATGAGTTTCTTTCTTCTGCTGAACATAAACGATGATATTCTAAAGAATGTACAAGTTGAAGTCAGAATTATTAGTCCTCCTAAATTATTAGCCCCCCTGTATATTTTTTCTGCCAATTACTGTTTAATGGAAAGAAGATTTTTTTCAACATATTTCTAAACATTTTAATAACTCATTTCTAATAATTGATTTATTTTATCTTTGTCATGATGACTGTACATAACATTCTTCAAGACACTAGTATTCAGCTTAAAGTGCAATTTAAAGCTGTAATTAGGTTCAGACTGCAGGATTTTTTAAAGTAGTCATGTCACAGATGTTTTAACACTGCATGACTATCTGGGATAGCATTTTGTTGGTGTTGTGTTTACACTGTAGAATAGATCAGTGACAGGAGGTTTCACACTGCATGACTTTACAACAGGAAGAATCGCCGACAACGTTGTCTCGGCCCACAAACTTCACCTCACAACCAAACACATGTGAGAAATGACAAGGAAACAACGCGAGGTCACGTAGTATATCTTTTGTCATTAACTACATAATAAGAAGGGAATTAGCAATTTCTCTCAAACTTTTTTTTTAACTAGTTTTCCACTAGTTGTTTCTCCATTTCTTGAAATAGACTGAAAATAAACACTTTTAACTTCTCCCCTAACCTCCTGCTGGCCTGCAGATACCCATACTAGTGGATGCTGCTCTCTCATTGGCTGTTAGGTGATCGCCAATGTTATTTTAAATAAGAACACATTTCACACTGTATGATGTTGAATCGCCGACAGCTACAGATATTTAGCATGCCAGATATCTCACAGGTGTCGGCGACTCATCTGCGATTCTCTGAGATGGCGTCTTTGATCTCTGTTACTCACGTGAATGGGACCGATTTGCTTGTGATTTCAGGCATTTGTCTGTAATTTCTCAAAACCTGTCGGCGAGTCAAAATCGGGGCTAAAATCATGCAGTCTGAACTCAGCATTAGGGTAAGTAGGCAAGTCATTGTATAACGATGGTTTATTCTGCAGACAATCGAAAAAATAGAGCTTAAGGGGGCTAATAATATTATTATTATAACATTAAAATGGTATAAAAAATAAAAATTGCTTTAATTAAACAAAAAAGACTTTCTCCAGAAGAAACAATATTATAGAAAATTCTGTGAAAAACTCCTTGCTCTGTTCAACATAATTGGGAAAATATTTGAAAAAATAAAAAAATTATAATTATGACTTGGTAACCAAGTAGTTTTTAGACCCCATTGACATGCGTAATATGTTTCTAAAGTCAGTTCAAACCAAAAAATTATTTGATCACTGTTTCGTTTTTTTATAATTATCTTCCATAATTATGTTCAGCAGAATAAATACATTTCAATTGCTTAATAAATACAAGCAAAATATAAAGAAATTATCATACATGTTTGGACTAACAACCAAAACTATCCCTTTAACTGTGCCTCATTGACTTTCTCCTCAAACCAGAATGAGCTAGAAAATGCCCCCTGTCTACTGTAAGTTATATCACTGGTCATTAAAGGAGAGATTTAGTGCTCTGTTTGTCATGATCTTATGGTCCTCTGCCCTGTTCGCTTGCTACTTATCAGTCAAGTGATGCTGATAAGACATGCACACACCGATGACACTGTCAGGTAAGCGCGTGGGGTTGTCAGGAGGCAGAGGAGGTCGGGCTGTCCATATTTTATCCACCAGGTTATCAGAAATAGACTTTAGGATCAGGTCTGCTGGAGCCAGGTTGGTGTTGTAGATGTCAAAAGTGTCTACAGCAACAGAGAACAGTGACTTTGTTATATTTGTACTGCTGGATTATCTCACATACTATCATCATGTCATATATATATATATATATATATATATATATATATATATATATATATATTGAAAGATAAGTAGTAGTGACAATAAATATATGGTTCTAAATAATCCAAATAGAATGCAATAAAATGATAGCAGCTCAGTGATAGCAATGAGGTCATTGGAATAACTTTCAAAACATCTTTTTTTTTAACCCAGCTGAATTAAAAAGTGAAAGCCAATCATAATCTGTTTAGCTTTAAAGGTGCTGTATGTAAGTTTTTGACTCTTCTAAAGCATAAAAACACCATAATATGTGTGCAGATATTTAAGAAACATCCCAAGTGAACACACTTGTTTAACTGAAAAACAATGCTGAAGTCAGACATTCTGCTTTGAAAATGGTTTTTCCGTGGCGGAATGCTGTCTTTGTTTAGGTAAATTTAACCTGCACAATGCCAGTTTAGCCAATTATAATTCAGCATTCCAGGTTGCCTTGTTGGAAAACAGCATATTTAATTCATTCATTCGGAAAGGCTCTGAAAGCATGCGTCCGTGACCGACCTCTAGTGCACAGTATCAGACGTCGAAATGAGAAAGATTCAGTTTCACATGAGGTTATTAATTAGCAAATTAATAACAAATATTATGAGCGTAAACATTAGGTGAGCAGGTTACATTGTAAACCTTTGTGATGAGATACACAGTGATGAGCAGTTTGGCTGTTTGCACCAGATAAAACACGACAGAAATTTAAATACAGTCTTTTAGAAGCACAGAATATGCACTCACTCACGAAACGGTAAGGTTTAAAATCTGTTTAATATGTGTTAACCCTCTTTAGCATCATTAAATGTAGATGCTGAATCTCTGTTATGTGTTTAGTTCTAAAGTTCAAGTTTAACCATTTTTTGTATTTTCAAGATCTGAGGTGAACTATCTGCTGCTGCTTTCAGTATATGGCAATAAATGTGATGTAAAATGGCATTCAAACTCACATTGTTAGCATTTAGCACTGAATAAAGCACACAAGGTTTACCTGAGGTGATCACTGTCATAGGTTTCTGTTGTTCTAATATATCAATTCGAGGTGTTAATTAGAACCAAAACTCCTTTTAATATGGAAAATATTCCCTCTATCGTGTGTCGTTGCTTTTATTTAGAACACAGTTTAAATCACTCGCTCCTGCACTCAATCTGGCAACCCGCGCTTGCGTTTGTTTTAAACCGGGAGTGCAATACCTAGTTCAACCACTGGGTGTCAAACTTACATACTGCACCTATAAGGAGTGAATGTATTTAAGTGGCAGATGACAGACTGCAACAAGTGCTTGGAATAAACAGATTACTAACCACATAGTATTTACTTTTTATATATGTTCTTTGATTTAATTAGCAATAAATATCTGTCCAAGCTGATTTGTGATGAAGAAAATGAAAAAATTTATTAGAAAAAAGAGAAAAAAACTGGTCTGTCTCTCTTACCAAGTTTAGACAAGTTTCTCTTGTCTAATTTTAAACTGTAAATATGAACATGCATTTACAGTTGAAGTCAGAATTATTAGCCCTCCTGCATTCCCCCCCCCAAACTTCTGTTTAACAGATTTTTTCAATACATTTCTAAACATAATACAAGTAGTTTTAATAACAAATTTTTAATAACTGATTTATTTTATCTTTGCCATGATGACTGTACATAATATTTGACTGGATATTTTTCATGATACTAGTATTATAAGCTTAGAAGTGCAATTTAAATGCTTAACTGGGTTAATTAGACAAGTTAGGGTAATTAGGCAAGTCATTGTATAAAAATTGTTCTGTAGACAATCGAAAAAAATATTTCTTAGGGGGTAATACTGGGAAAATATTACTAATAATATTGACCTTAATAAATTAAAAACTGCTTTTAATTCTAGCTGAAGAAAAACAAATAAGACTTTCTTATATTATATAAGAATATTATATTATTAATATTATAGGAAATACTGTAAAAAATTCCTTGCTCTGTTAAACATTATTTGGGAAATATTTGAAAAAAAATAATAATTTGACTTCAACTGTATATCTTGTGTGAATTAAAATTTTGTCTTTGAAAATCATTTACTTTGTAAAAATGCTGGGTTCCTCACAATTCCTTCATGTTTTTTCCAACACAAATTGCTTAAGTTAACTTAATTTTTTTTATAAATTTAAGTGGATTGAAGATAAAACCATTAAGCTGTCTCAAAAAATCCCTTAAGATTTCAGTTGCTTCAACTCATATTAAATAAATAGTTTGAAAAAGCAGCAAAAGTCATTTTTAACATTAGACAAGCTCCATCTTTTAGATTGTTTAAATTGTCCTTAAAGATTAAAACAATTCGTGAGGTGTGTATTCTTTGTATGTTTTATGATTCTAGATATTTGAATGGTTTATCTAATTTGAATGTTTTATTTTGATTGTTTCAATTTTATTGTTACTCTAAACTGTTTTTATATCTGTATCTGTATTAATGTGTAAAGCGCTGTGAGAATTAAGTTTTAAAGGCACTATATAAGAAAGTATTATTATTATTATTATCATTACTATTATTATTATTATTAAATAATTACAATGTCTCTCTTTTTCCAAAACTAATTCGATAATAATTCCAAACCTCTCAGCAAAAGTTTTGCTTGCTTGTGTTCGCTCACCTACAGAGAAGAGGAATGGGTCAAAGCCCACCTGATCTCCTTCAGGCACCTCCAGGATCAGCCAGTTGGTGATGCTGCGGATGGAGCCTATGGAAAAGTGTAAAATATTTGGGCATAACAAAAAAAAATAAAAATGAGCAGGCACTAAAAACAAAGCAACTCATTTGTCAATGCGACAACATAATAATTGTGTTTATACATCCAAATGTTGAAATTAATTTAGACAAGTTTAAAGTATTAGTTTCCTCACTATCTTGCTGTAATTCCCAGTTGCAGTCCATTTGTCTCTGTGCCTGAATCCAGTAGCGGCTATCGGTCCACAAAACAGCCTTGTTTTGAGTAATCACTGCTGTGCCTATTAGAAACAGACTTGTGTTAGTTATAATGCAAGACAGGAACGAGCCGTTTGTCGAGGCCCAAAGAAGTGACAAGCGTAATGTGTGTGAGGATGATGAATAGTGATGCAGCAATATAATGATTGGCTGGCTGCAAAACACACCTGCAGAGCCAGTGAAGCCAGACATCCAGGCCAACCGCGCATCTCTGGGGGCGATGTACTCACTCTGACAATAAAAAAAACACAGTCACTTACTGTCACATACTTAATGTCTACACATTTAGAAAGGTAATGAGAAATTCAAGGCCATCTTTTTAAGTATGCATTGTGGTCAATGTGGCAGTCTGATTAATGTAAAGTAACCAACCCAGGCTCATTCTGAAAATGTACCTCATATACATTTCTGGAAAGCGAAAATCCACCAGAGGCTGCTGTGTACGCTTTTTTGAGATCTCAATTTCTCTTGTGAGGGATATTCATGCCTGTTGTTCTCGCATAAATCCACCAGAGGCCGTTGTCGACTGACTGACTGACTGACTGACTGACTGACTGACTGATCGACTGACTCACCCTCCTCCTTCCCTAAACCCAAACAATAATGTTTTCAAAAGCACTAATTGTCCCGCCCACCCCCTTCTCTAAACCCAACTGACAGTTTTAAAAAGTAATCCAGAAAAAGAAAAGCTCTCGCCTGATTTTTACCTTGTTTTCAGATTTGACCACATTCTCACCCTGTAATTTACTTGTTTATTTTTATTTTTAGCTTCTGTTTTTGTCTTAAAAAAAAAAAAAGCTGGTAAGCGCGAAAAGGAATGGAGTCATACCGCCGTGTAGTGTTCGCTTAAAAAAAACGAAATGCAGCCATACGTACTTCTGGCTACATCATTTGCGATCTCCAGAAATGTACAGTATATAGGCGGACATTTTCAGAATGAGCCTATGTTGAAAGTAACTATATACAATTAACATTATAGGCAGATCAAAATAAGTTACATTATTTGAATGTTTAATATATTTTCTTCAGCTTAATTAAATTTTCTTAGTCACCTGAGCCAAAATGAGAAAAAAATGAGAAAACAAAACTAAACAAAACTTGAATACAGTTGGAGATAAAATGATTGTCCCTCCTGTGAAATTTTCATTATTTTTCCAAATATTTCCCAAGTGCTGTTTAACAGAAAGGAAATTTGACAAATAATTAGTATTGTTTTATTCAGTAACTTAACAGTATTTAAGAAAGTCTTATTTCTTTTAGTTGGGCTGGAATGAAAACAAAATATCATTTTAAAATGGCCAAGGTCAATATTATTAGCGCCCTTAATAGTTTTTTTTTCTTCTACTGGCTATAGGAAAAACACTGTTGCCCAATGGCTCTCCTAATTAACCTAACTTACCAAGTTAACCTTATTAACCCAGTTAAGCCCTTAAATTGCTCTTTTAACTGAATACAAATATCATGAAGATAACCAGTAAAACATAATGTATTATCATCACAGCAAAGACAAAATAAATTTGTTATTCAAAAATTATGTTTAAAAATTCTTTAAAAAATATATCAAAATAATAGAATTTACAGGAGGGCTAATCGACTAGTCTTCAACTGTATATTTCATATTTTTAGCACACAATATTGTCTATCTGTTAGTTAGTTAGTTAGTTAGTTCAGTAAATGCAATGAATATTCCAATTTCAGGCTTACATAAACATTATTTATGTTTATAAAACTCTATTTCCATATTTATAATTCATATATTTCTATTCCAGTCCTGCTGATTTTGGATATAACATTTGATGTCTCTGCAGAGAACAGAGATTGAATGTATAATTCAAAGGTTAAATGTATAATCTTTTGCTTTGTATTCTTACAGCCATAACTGTAAAAAACATAATTGTTAAAATATTTTTAGTTAGACACACTTGACTTTAGTTAGACAAATTTGACTTGTATGGCTTAAGATTATGACAATAAATTCCAATGTCTCCTTTTTTAAACTCTCTAAAAACACTGAAATTCAATGTTTGATATGGTATAGAGGTGTAGTACCAGATGGGCGTCTGTGGCAGGAATGATGTAGGCAGAGATGTTCAGCGGGACCATGGACGCTCTTAGATCACGAAGCCGAAGAGTTGTGTTTACAGCTGTTGGTGGCAAATACTGAAACAACACCATTATACTGCATCAATATTATTTACTGTATACATCGATAAAATGTACAAATAATAATAATACATTTTAAATATCCCAAATGCTTTTTTTTCTGTTCTTAACTATCAAATGAAGTCAGTACCAACAAAATCCATCTTTGAATTTATGTGTATATTTCTTAAAGGGACAGTACACCCAAAAATAAAAACCCTCCACTTGTTCCAAACAAGTTTGAGTTGCTTTCTTGTGTTGAACACAAAATAAGATTTTTAAACAATAATGGAAAGCAGCAGCCATTAATTTGTGTTTTGTGTACAACAGAATAAAGAAACACAAACAGGTCTGGAATCCCTTAAAAATTTGTATACACTGTAAAAAATTCAAGGTTCCACACAATTCATTCATGTTGTCCCAACACAAATCAATTAAGTTATCTTAACATTTTTAACACTTTTTTTATGTGGATTGAACATAAAAAAATTAAGTTATCCAATTGAAATCTCAAGAACTGTGTTGATTCAGCTTGTTGATCATTTTAAATAAGTAATTTGAACAAGCAAAAAAAAAAACTTTTTTGAGTGCATGACGACATAACTTTCATCATTGGGTGAACTATCCCTTTAACGCACCTCATATGTGGCATGAATGTATTTACACAGCAAATAGTAACAAAGAGTTGAATGTTTTTCATGCAGAACTATTAAATTATTTTAAAAGAATAGGCTACTTTGAAAAAATGAAGGTAAAACCTGCATAGGGCTGAGGCAAGTAATCGTCTTGATGAGTAAGTTGAACTTTTCAATCAATCAATTTGTTCAAAACACTTCATTTAATGAAGTAAATGAGTGTATTTGTCAATAGGTAGCTTGATTGAATCATTCACTCATCACTGAAACAAATGATTCAAAGATGATTCCTTGGATTTACAAAATTCTTTTACGTTAAGTGGTTGTAAACAATTTATTTGGGCTGAATTCAAACAAACAAATTAAGTTGAACATTACTAAATTTAATTAGTTTGTTTAAATTCAACCCATGTAAATAGCTTGCAACTGTTTTGCAGAAATCATTTTTTTTCAGTGTATGATTCATTCACATGTGTTGATAATTTGATGAACAAACACTGTGTTGTTCAGAGATGCAGTAGCAAAAACATCAAATCTGGGAAAGTAAGAAACATGTTTTTTTTCTGAACTTCTGTATAAAATCAGTGTCATGATTAGCCATTATGCAGAAACTTGTTTTTGTTAAAACTATTACAGGCTAATATTAAAAACAGAAACAATGCAGCCGGTAAACAGATTACTGTAGACCTCATTAAATCACAACACATTATTTATTTAAACACCCTCCTCCTATTAATTTCACATCTGAAAGGGTATCTTCTAGCACAATAATAACTGTCCGTGCCTTTCCATCTCAGATTTTTTAATGTGCGTTTCTATTAAAGCCTGACATTAGCTCTTCAACGACAATTAAAAGTTAATGCAACCGATAATGCAAAACTGATAATGCAAATCTCTGCATATGAGCAACAAAACAAGACTGTAAAAGTTCACTTGAGATCAGATCTGGTGTGTGCATGACCTAAAAACTGTTGTTATCAGAAGAGAAGATTTTACTGAATGGCCAGATTAGGCCTGTGTGCTGGATACAGGGTTATTATTATTATTTTCTCCCCACTGCTCTCTGAGCTAAAGACAAGTTCTTGTGCTGGGCTGTTTGAATCTGAGGCAAACAAGGACACGTGTAAGGATATGTAAAGAACAGAGTACCGGAGGAATAGCAGAACAGTTCCTCTCACTGCCCGACCGTTCTTCAGCCCTCACCGCATGTCCTTCTCCTGTCAAGACAAGCAGACGACAGAGTAAATGTTTTAAACTCAGTCAGTTCATGTGCTGATCAAAGGTCAGCAATTACTGTTAAACATATGCCTTTATAAGCCAGCAAGGCTGTTTTTACATGACAGTATAGCGGAAACAACATTATATAATGCACAAAAATCTCATAAAACAATGTGTAAACTATCCAAACACACCAGATATGACATCCTACTATGAATGAAAGAATGTTTCAAGCAAAGTCTTTTACATAAATATATCCATGCGCTTCCATTTTATGGCTAAACTGAGCAAACAAGCAACATTTTACTGCAGAATTAATTTCCAGGCTAATGACATGCAAATATATCCAGCAATAAACCAACACACATGACACAAAGACAGATGGTAAACAGAAATGTTGCCTTATTGAAAGCCTTACTCATACATTGTATTACAGTTGCATTAATGCATAGTTAACACCACATCATCAAGATGAAATCGCCATCGCATACACACTTATTTATTTATTTACCTCCAAGAACCACAAGACACACAGCTAGTATCCAGCCTGAGGAGCTCATTTTAGACCATCTGCTCCAAGCAAGTCCACACACAGAGTGTGACAGCGGGACACAAGTGTCTCTGTCTTGTGAGTGTATTCGCGTATGTGTGTGTCTGTGCACAAGGGTGTGTATGTCCTATCCGAAACTACATGAATAATCTTGACTCAGAGGCTTCCTAACCAGAGCCATGTGAAATAGTGGAGGGGGAGGAACTTTGGCTGTGACTCTAATCTTTACTACTGTAATAAAAGCATGGTCACTCTCTCTCTCTTTAGTCTCTCTTTAATGTGCAGTGCATTTACCCATGCATGGCGAAGCAACTGTATTTCCACAGTAAATGATAGCTTACTGTATGTCTCCTGTTACATACAGTGTGTTGCATATTTCTGAGCCCCAATTCTCTGACTTGTTTTGCTTCCTCATTTTGAAATAACAACATCCCACTGCTGGTCAATGCCAGGAAATTTTGCAAGAAAGGTTTTTATTGTGTATCCACTTAAAGAGACAGTTCACTCCAACATGATAAACATCTTCATTTATGTATACTCGCCCTGATTTCTTTCTTTTTAAGTGGAACATAAAATACATTTAGCTGAATGTTCAGACTTCTCTTGTCTTTTATATACAGCACAGTGAAAGTGAATAGAAATAATGAGCTCTGACCCAAAAATCAACATGAAAGAAGTCAATTCAAGCACTAAATTACAAGACTTAAGACAGATTTGGGTGAGAAACAGATCAGAATTTAGGTCACCACTGATTTAAAGAGATAGTCTGCAGAATACTGGAAAGTGGTAGCAATTGACTTCAGTAACACTTTTTCTAGCTGGTGAACTTAAATATGAACATTTCCTTACAGTTTAATCACACTCAAGTGGTTTAAAACTTTTTTCTTCTGATACACACAAACGAATATATTGTTCAGAATATCTTCATTTGTGTTTAACAGACGAAAATTTTTTAACAACAGAGGTGGGACAACAGAGGTGAGGATCCACATGCAGTTTATTTAAGAGATTAGTCAGGCAGGCAATGGTCAAAACAGGGGCAAGCAGAAGAACAGGAAATCCAAGAGTGTAGTCAAAAGCAAAAAAATGGTCAGAACAGGTGGCAAAACTACAGGAATGATAAACAAAACACTAAGGATGGCTGACGTGAAACTGATGTTTTGACACAGTGTCGAGATTCCGAAGAGCAAGTGTTTCGAAACACTACACTGAAGCATAATTCAAAACACCCAGGTCACATGACTAAGGTGATTTGAAACACCCAGGTCACGTGACTAAAGCGATTCAAAACATCGGTCATTTCAGAAGCGTTTAGAGACCTGGTGAATATGCAGTTGACTGTCAGTTTCATGGCTCAGTTTCTATTATGTTGCCTAGTGGACCATGCATGTCCACAGAGTAACTGTGCTGCAAACGGCCTGAGTTCGAATCCCGACTTGTGCAAATACTCTGAAATTATAACTTGATGTATTTTAATATTGTTACTTTTTTTATCACCTAAACAAGACATATTTATTCACAAAGTTTTTATTCAGATATCAGACCAATGTTAAAACAAAACACATTACAAAAACAGAACATTTAAAAAATCAACATCTACAGCTGCATCACCCTGGATTCAAAACCATTTTCTCTGCATGCTAGACTGGAACTTTCACTGTTTCACTAAAACACTTGAAACCTCAATTCTACAACATGGGGTTTAATAGCTCAATTTGCATAACTGTTTCTTTGCTGAAGCTGTTCCAGTGCAATACATTTAAAAAATGACCACTAGGTGTCACTATAAAGACGGGTTTAAAAACGTTTCAAAGTTTCATGAAGCCTCGCTTTGCCCACCACTACAAAACACAGGTCAAAAACACGAAAAGGCAAGACAAGGAAACAGCTTCGTAATGCTAACAAAAAACAAGACTCAGAAATGTATGTGTGTAAGTGAGGTATATTATAGTCCTGGCAATCACAAGCTTTAGCTGTGTGTTTGCAATCAAGAGAGATCTGGGCCAGGTGTGTAAGTGCAGGGAATGATGGAATTTGTAGTTCATTTCAGTGGCAGAATTGTAGTCCGGGTGATAGTGCATGGTTTCCAGCAATCTGCAAGGCCTAGATGGCTGGTGATCGTGACAGGCTAATATTTACAAACGTTCTTCAAAATATAATTTTTTAGCTTTCAACAGAAAAAAAAAACTTAAACCTTGGAAGTTCACACTAAGTGGAATTACTTTAGCAGAAAGCAGAAACCACATCTTCTCCACACGTCAGCAACATGAAGATTAGATTAGATTAGATTCAACTTTATTGTCATCACACATGTACAAGTACAAGGAAACGAAATGCAGTTTAGGTCTAACCAGGAGTGCAATAGCAGCAAGTGCAGGATACAGGTATTAGTTATAAAGTGCAGTTATAGAAAAACTATGGTGATATTTACAAATGGATGTACTATGAACATTATATACAGGTTGTGTTAGCTATGAACAGAGATTTACAATAGATGGATAAATGTACAGGTTGCTATTAATAATCAGAAGTGAACCACACTCTTCCAGTCTCAGCTACAAATACAGTATATGAGGATTAGGTAGATGTTGTACATAAGCAGCCAATGTAGACAATTCATTATGGCATTACACAAACTGGTTACAAAAATTTGTACAGTATATGTTATATTGAAATTACTGAAAGCTACTGAAATGCAGCATCCAGCTTGGATAGCAAATGCTGTAGAACTTGGTCTGCCTCAGCTGCCAAAAAAGCCTATTATCTGAATGTGCCTAGGTAGCGATCTCTCCTCATTTGCATTCTCTCTTTACATGGTTTTACGATGTTGCATATTACTTCAAGTCTCGTCAAGACAACATCTTGGATATCACAAAATTTCTGGTTAGTCTAAATTGTCTAACTGACGTCCCTTCAGGACTTTGCAAGTCCAACAGTTTTTGAGATCAAAAATAGAAATATTTTAAGGAATTTTGTGTATTTTTTCCAGCAAAAGACAAGCTCTGAAGCAAATAATACCACAAGTTTTGAGAAAAGCCGTAACAAAATCAGTAAAAAAAACCAACAAAAAAAACAAAACAAAAACAACTTGCATCTGATATGTTAATATAATTTCTGTGATTGGATGTAAGTCATCTCAGTGTTCAGTGCGGACTGCGGTACATTTCTTTATTTACCGTGAAGTTGTCTTTGCATTTTAATTACAAGTTTAGCTGCACTTATTTGCAATTAGAGGTGAAACTGTGAGTCAGAGGAAAGTCTTGGGGATCATTTAGGAGGCTTGGTTTCAACTTGCGAGGTGTAGGATTTTGATGGTGTAATTAGTGAAGGACGTGTGTGGCAAAGTGTGATACATTTAAGTGGGTTAGCGGTTTGTCCAGGCTTATTAGATGTCATCTCAGCATTTAGTGCAGACGGCATTATCATTCAACCTCAACCAGCTTACAAGCATACATAAATCTGCCAATCAACTTGACCTTATCTGCACACGACATTGCATTAATGAAAATGTACTTGTTAAACCATTGCACACTTAAGATCACTTTCAGCATTAAATTTGACTTACTGCTTCCCACAACCACATCTATACCCTTCCAACCAATCTCCTTTAGATGCAATCTGCACTCTCTGTTCTCCAGACACTTCTCCTCCATTGTAACATCATCTCTTCCCTCATACACCCAACACAATCTCACGGCAAGTTTTTGATTTAGTGGCTGATTCGTATGAATTTGTAGCGTCTTATTCATACAATTTACAATTTGCTCATCCCCCAAATATGGTTGGGTTTGAGGTGGGGGTTGGGGGATGGGAGATGGTGGTTTTGAACTCGAACGAATTTGTTTGTATTAGCCATTTAACTTACAAAACGTAACATAGTTAAGTTTCCTCGTGAGATCAGGCTGACATACGCAGTTTCCATTCTTAATGTTAATACCGCAACAGAAACTTTCTGTTCCACTTTAATATCCTGTCTAGATGAGATCTGTCAACATCAATAACTGAAGGATCTGAAATTGATCTCTAATTTTGATCAGCATTGTTTTTCAAATGATCTCATTCATGTTTTAATACTGTGCTTCAGAATATATTTAACTCTTGTCATAGTTTTTTAAACCATTCTTTCACTCATGTAACTTAAAAAAGAACTAAGCACTGACCTTTAAAGGGCACCTATGGTGAAAAATCTACTTTTCAAGCTGTTTGGACAGACATATGTGTCATATTGGGGTGATATAAACACACCCAGTCCTTTTTTTTTTCAATCTAACAATATAAAAACGGTGGACCAATTGGAGTGGTTTTGAGACAGACTGCAACTTGACGTAGGAGTGCGGTCCCCCCGCCCACCGAATTGATTGACAGCTGTTTATTAACATGTCTCCATAGTAACTTGTACAATCAAATCAACAAGACAGGATGTACCCAAATCAACTGTAAATAAAAGGCCTGTTAAGTTTGCTAGGATCATCAATCATCATCAAATGTGATCAAGAGTGAGTTTTACAAGTTTAAAATGTTTTAAAACAGTGCATGTGTGTAATGAATTACAGCCATTTACTTCAGCTTTACTTTATCAACACAGCCGCATGTCAGTACAATTATACAAGACACTTTAATCCCGGTTTGTGGACGTTAAATCAGGTTTATTTTGTACATTAACGTAACAGATATCCATACAGCAGTGGAGATTAACCTGTATCCTGTCACATTTGTGTGCAAAGACAGTGCAAACCTAAACGCACGCACTGTAAGTACAGAGAGTGCAGAATTATTAGGCAAGTTGTATTTTTGAGGATTACTTTTATTATTGAACAACAACCATGTTCTCAATGAACCCAAAAAACTCATTAATATCAAAACTTGAATATTTTTGGAAGTAGTTTTTAGTTTGTTTTTAGTTTTAGCTATTTTAGGAGGATATCTGTGTGTGTGCAGGTGACTATTACTGTGCATAATTATTAGGCAACTTAACAAAAAACAAATACAGTATATACCCATTTCAATTATTTATTTTCACCAGTGAAAGCAATATAACATCTCAACATTCACAAATAAACATTTCTGACATTCAAAAACAAAACAAAAACAAATCAGTGACCAATATAGCCACCTTTCTTTGCAAGGACACAAAAGCCTGCCATCCATGGATTCTGTCAGTGTTTTGATCTGTTCACCATCAACATTGCGTGCAGCATCAACCACAACCTCCCAGACTCTGTTCAGAGAGGTGTACTGTTTTCCCTCCTTGTAAATCTCACATTTGATGATGGACCACAGGTTCTCTATGGGGTTCAGATCAGGTGAACAAGGAGGCCATGTCAATTGTTTTTCTTCTTTTAGACCCTTTCTTCCCAGCCACGCTGTGGAGTACTTGGCTTTCCTTTATGTCCTTTATGTCTGTGTCAGTTGTCTGCGACAGCCGAGGACGGAGACTGAGGCACGCTGACAGGAACGGTGGGCGGGGAGGACTAGCCTTTAAGGCCCAGTACACAAAAACAGCAAAAATCTGTTGTGAGCTATAAAACACAAACTAGGGAAAGCTATAATAAATAATCTGATGGGTGTTTTGAGCTGAAACTTTACAGACACATTCTGGGGACACAAAAGACTTATATTAAATCTAGAAAAAGGGGTAACCTAGTTGCCCTTTAAATTGAGAAAATGTAAAGTTCTTCTCTACATTTCATCTACATATGTATTTTACTTTTGCATAATATTCAAAAGTTTAATTTAAAACAGAATCTCACAATATTGTAATTACAGTAAAATGACTTTTTTAAATGATACAGTTTAAAGCAGAGGTGTCAAATTCAGTTCCTGGAGGGCCACTGTCCTGCACAGTTTAGTTCCAACCCTGCATCAACACACTAATGCCGTGGTCAAACTAGAGTCTGAGCATGCAAAATTCATACAGCACTGCAAAAAGAGGCAGGATCAAACAAGATGATTAGACACTAAATAAAGCGAGTGATTGGTCCATATTTTCAATTTCTGTACTCTCTGTACAGAAATTTTAAATATGGACCAATCACTCGCTTTATTAAATGTCTAAAATATGGACCAATCGCTCACTTTTTAAAATGTCTAATCATCTTGTTTAATTCCACCCCTTTTGGCACCGTATGACAGAATTTCACAAGCTCAAACTTTAGCGTGACCACGGCATTACCAGTAGGTTTCAAAAAGCCTAAAGGACTCAATTAGTTTTATCAGGTGTTTAATTAGGGTTGGAACTAAACTGTGCAGAGCTTCGGCCCTTCAGGAACTGAGCAGAGATGGGAAGTATTGAAGTATAAATACTTCGTTACTGTATTTTTCTGGTATCAGTACTATACTCCACTATTTATTTTTTAAAAAATGTTTTACTTTCACTCCTTACATTTTAACACAAATATCTGTACTTTCTACTGCTTACATTTTTAAATCAGGCTTGTTACTTTCGTTTTCATGTGTTTGGTGGTGCAATCTATATTATGCCTTGTCATTACGCAATTTGAACGCCTTTTTGATGCAGTCAATTTATTTTCTGCATTGTACGCCTGCGTGCTGCAGTGCGAGGCTTTTTTCAACGAAAGGCTATCACGCACTGTAAGTAGGCTATTTCTGAAGATTACTATGAGAAAGGCTAGGATGAATATGCAGATGAGACAGAGAGAGACAGTGAATTTAAAATGACTGATGCTGCCCTGTTTATGCCCTCGATCAGATCACAGGTAAACAAGAGAGACGCATTCTATAAAAAAAAATAAGCCATACAAATGTTTAAGGTTAAGAGTCCTTTGTCCACTTCTGATCATACTGCACAGGATTTATCTGATCTTTCAATCTAATACCGCAAAAAAGTGCTTTTTTTTGGTAAAGATTTGTAAATTTGGTACTCAAACAATCAAATACTTTATAAAAACTTTATGCATTGAGATTTAGTTCCTAATTCCGGTAAGTTCATATTTCCTAATACAGAATTTATGCTGTTTTACAGCTTTTTATTTTAATTTTTTTATTGATTACTTGATTTTACATATAGACATATTAATCTTCAATTAATTTTTTAACAAATGTTTTACAACAACAAAAGTAACTATACTGGGCAATTCATGAATAAAAATGTAGTGCAAAATATCCTAAATATATCACATAAAAAAAGTTCATGAACATGTTTTGTAGGTTATTTTTGATCCAACAGCCACATGTTAAACACTGTGAGTTTGCGTCAGAATGATGATACATAGGCCAACTTTGAGCAATGTTGGTGCCATATTGCAGGGTGTGCTGCTTGGCTACTTTTATAAAACTGGCATCAAACATTTTACATAAAAATTTAAAATGTAAGTTATTTTACACTAATGTATCAACAGGATGTGAGGTCTAGATATCTACCTATTCTCACTCTATCTTTCAGCTGGTCCCTGATTTATCAGGGGTCGCCACAGAGGAATATACCACCAATTATTCCAGCATATGTTTTACGCAGCTAATGCAGTAGTAACATGAAAACATGTAGTAATAATGGTACTTTTTACTTAAGTACATTTTGGGGGCCGTACTTTCACTTGAGTCAAAACTAATCAGTACTTCAACTTTTACCAGAGTCGTTTTAAACATGAGTATCCGTACTTCTACTTGAGCAAAGGATTTGTGTACTTTTGCCATCTCTGGAACTAAGTTTGACACCCCTGGTTTAAACTGGTACATAATTTCATTAGACATCTTTTTTGCATTGATATTTATTATATATTGTTCAAATACATTATGAACAGCAGCTTTGCTAATTGTTTTCTTTGTTCTCTAGTTCCACCTGCGGATACTCATCCCAAGGACTTTAGAGATTACCATTGATGCGATTCAAGTCCTGTGAAGAGATGATGCCAACCAAAGAGGACTTCTAGATGTCTCCATAACCCTAAACCAGGCTGCATCTTGAGCAGATGCTGTGGTGGTCATGGAGGAGTGGAGAGCATGAGACTGATTTCTGAAAGACCTAGTGACAGATGAGTCTCTGCATTGATCTCGTGGGCCAGGCTGAACACCCGCCGTTGCCCTACTCACACCTGCAGTTTCTCCACGACGGATGTCCAGCATTCTCCAGCCTTCGGCACCTAGACTGTATCTCTGCACAAAAAGTTTGGCCAGAGGAGAAATGATCGTGCCCAACTGAGCCTGGTTTCTATCGATGTTTTTCCTTCACTTTCGTTGATTGGTGAAGTTTGTTCCTCGCCACTGTCGCCACTGGTTTGCTTGGATTGGGACTTGTGGAGCTGCGCATCGATGGATTTGCTCTTCAGTGTTTGGATTTTCAGCTGTGAAATTTAAACCACGCTGACCTGAACTAAACTTCAACTCTGAAAGCTGGACTGACAGTTTCAATCTACTAGAACTTCTATGTTCAGCTGCTTTGACACAATCTACATAGTAAAAGCGCTATAGAAATAAAGATGAATTGAATTGAATAACTTACATTATACCAAATCTAAACCTTTTCTTCAGATTCCCCATTATGTGATATACTAAAAAATAATGCCTGCTGTTTGTTCTAACTACTTATTTAAAGTGAGCTGAAACAACCTGATTCTTGAGGTTTTTAACTTCATGGTCAATTCACTTAAATTTGTAAACACTAATAAGTTAACGTAATTCCTTCATGTTGTCTCAACACAAACCAATTGTGTGGAACCCAGCATGTTTACAGTGTAGATGCAGGAGCTCAGATGGGACGTATCACACTTTTTGGTTTTGCTCTAAGATTTCTTTGTTTTCAAAAAATATTTTTCAGTGGCATTCAATGTTTATGGAGAAAAAATTCTGACTGAATTAGCCCTGTTCGGATGCTCTGACTTTGTGTTACAGTAGCATTTACATATTATAAGCAAATGGCTATAATGTTTGTTATAGTAGTGGGTAACAGGCTGATCTTGATGGATTAAAATTCCACTTTACCACCAATAGGCACTGACTGAAATGACTCTCTTAAGCTTATCATCCATCATCTCCTGTTGTCACATACATTTTTGGATTTCACACCTTCAAACAGCAAATATACAAATATCAAATGATAACTCATGTAACTGACTGTTATATGAAGATGACTGGAGATGATTGTCTAGACAGAGATAATTGCAGAGCCACTGCCAGTGAGCAGCTGAGCTGCAGGTCTGGCCGTTCCTCTGCCACAGACTCATTACTGCATAGCAACAGTGTCATTTGCAAGGCTAGGAGGAGATTTACCTCCTTGCCGAGACGTTGCATTCTTATGAGCAGCTTATTAATGCAAAATCTCGACATTTAAATCCTCAGAAAGTTCCTCCACATGACACAGAGATAAACAAAAACATATTTACTTTCATGCTGAACATTGCTGCATTTGTTTGAATTATTTGCCTTATTTTACATCATTGCTCCTTTTTAATGTTTAATCAAAAGATAAAACTTCAGCAATATTTTTCCTTGACATCAGTAACAAATAATAAAACCCAGCAAAAGGCAGTAAATACTATGATAAGAACTCAATCAGTGATAAGATAAAACCACAATCCCATTTTAGAAATATGTAATCAGAACTGTATCACCAGCTTTAGTTTATCAGTAAATTTACATAAGATTAAAATGCCAAGACACCGTTTGTTACACAATATTGCATTACACATCTATAGTGGTTAATCCTGATGCCATATAAGTGTTACTCATCCACCAGCAGGGGGCAGAGTTGCTCCATTATTATTATTATGGCTGATTGACCCAACTTGATATTGGGAGAAATAACACACAGCACAAATACCATTGGTATTATTAACAATTAATATTGAATTGAACTACATTGATAGCACAAATACTACAAACTGTCTTGTTTTATTTTGCGATGCAAATAGGATTGAAAACAAATTAATATGAACAAATCAAATTAATCCAGATATTAATAAGTATCTAGGGCCAACTAAATAATACATTCAATTTTATAATAAAATGAATAACTTTTACAAATTATTATTATTATTGGTTTTCCAGGTTAACAAATTGCCATTATTGCTTATCTACATTAATAAACATATGCAGTTATGCATATTATACAATATTTTATTCCCCTGCACCTTTATTTACTAGACTGTAAACACCCAGACAGACTCGATTATGTCTTGTGCACATTAAGTATGTAGATCTGATTGCTCACATGTCAACGAACCTCCCCTGAAACTAGTGGCTGTCTTCATTATTTGCTCAAATGAGCACAGTGCTCAAAGTTATAGATAGATATTAATAAATGGTAGCCTTGGCAACAGTTCCCTGGTAATGTGGAGCAGCACAGGGAGCCACAAGCAATACCTCCACTGACAAAGAGCAGCAGCGCCCAGACGACTTTACACTCACATCCACAGATCACTGCTCTCAGATCAGTGGGGAGGGCACTTAAACTGTGACTCAGGTAATGCAGCAAAGTCATGTTCTTCAGGAACTGCACAGGTAAGTGCATCACAACTAAAGGATTTCTGCACTTTCATTTATTGTTGAGATGAGGCATACTTTTACTTTTTATATGGTTAAACTCAATATAAGGGACATTATAAAACATAAATACAGTGAATAAAATGTATTTCATCCCCCAAAAAAATGTCTAAAATGGACTGATGGTTGATTTCTGTTGGTTCTCAGATTTGTTTTCTTTATTAAAAACACTTTACAAATGTACAAACTCTTTCATTGTCCTTAGCCCAATTGAACATAACACTTTAATAGTTTTGGTATGCTAAATTCTGTTATTTAAAATACTTCAGAAATAGCAAGTTTAAGTTATCATTAAGTTATCAATTGATTAAAAACATGAAACTATGAAAATATTCCACAAATGAATACTATTTTACAATTGTCCCTGGGTTTCTGTCAGTTCTGTCACTTTGCATAATTTCTTAAGGCTATGACTCAGAGGAAGTGCATCATTTGTGACATCAAGTGATATCGTTTGATGGAGGATAAGCTGACAGTGATCAAGAATGCATTCTATTACTGAATTGCATGACTTTATGCTTGTTTTTGAATGATTTTTTTGAGAAGGAAAAGCCTAAAAGTCAGGCCCTGTCACATTTTTTTAAGTGAAATTGTATGTTTCTGGTAAAATGACCCATAACACTTGGTGGATAATAAAATGAGTACGCAAATGTCACAAGCTTAACTGAAGATGGGACCAGACTATCTAAGCACAAGTATAAAGTGCTCAGCATAATTGAGTACACCCCACTTTGAAAATGAATATTTTGATCCATTTCTCAGTGAATACAGGCAATGCATTTTGGTGCATTTAAACAAAATAGATATATTTATTACAATAATATTTTAGTCACAAAACATATTTAGAAATTGAAAGATAATACAATTAAATTCAAGCAAAATATTGCAAAAAAAAATTCAAGTAATTTTTTAAATTATTTTGCTTCTCTTGACTTTTTCTCTTTTTAAAATTAGTTTTTAATATTTTTCTATAACATATAAATTTGTGTGTACTAGTTTTTGGACTAGTGTACTAGTTTTTCCCAGTGACAGCTTGCAGCTGGAAGGGCATTCGCTGCATAAAACATATGCTGGATAAATTGGCGGTTCATTCCTCTGTGGCGACTTAATAAAGGAACTAAGCCGAAAAGAAAATGAATGAATGAATGATTTGTGAGGGGTGTACTTATATACTGCATGCTGAGCACAAAAATAAGTGTGTAATGATGGACACTTCACACACTCAACGGCCGCTGCATTGCTCACCTAGCTGAAGGGGCGAAGCTACTGATGTTGGATTGCTTTATTTATTTTGGATTGTGAAAGCAAAATTCTTCTATGAGAGTGATTATACCACCTCCCGATGGTGAATCTGGTTATACTCATGGCAGGTATTATTTGGTTGTTTGGTCATTTATTTCACTAATTTGGCAACCGTTAAAAGCCATCTGGGAAACGGTTTGAATTTCCGCTTAATAAAAAAAAAAATTGGTGCTCCATTTGGTATGACACAACATTCATATATGCTGTTGAGTGTGTAAGTGCATGAGTACATATTGTATAAGTGCATAGTGTATATTGTGCCATTTGGGGCTGCAGCTACAGTAACAGTTACTCAACAGCAGTGTTAGTCAACAGTAATGTAACTAGCCATGCCCATACAAAACACTAAATTTCCTCCAGAAAGTGTAAATATCTCCATCTGCTGACAGTTCTGCTCTGCACATTGTTTCTCATGATGCTGAGCGTGTTCTTCACCTGCTCACTCTAGGTCTCTCTCAGTCAATCATTTTCTATGATGTGACTACTGTAGTTACTGTTAAATGCTTGGAGGTGCTCGTACAAAAATCATAGACATCAACACTAGCTGTAAAGACCAAGGACACACAGCATGTGTTTACAACTTGAATTATGTTACCCAGTGTCAAATGAGAAAGAGAAAAACAGAGATGGGAAAAAAGTATGTAGGTGTAAGTTTAAAGTCATTATTTGTATCACCTTTTTTCAGATGGTTTTATTTATTAACCCTTAACTGTCACTATCCCAATAGTGGGACACTTAAATTTAATATCGCTATAACATTAAACTGTAATCTAATTATGACAAACTATATATATTGTACATCAAAGTAAAGCATAACTTTGCTACAGCAATCCACATGTAAAAAAACAGATGTTTTTAGAGGCTAAACTCAAGTCACTTCACTTCAAATATGACCAAACGTCTCACAATACTTTAGAATTTGATGTCTACATTGTAAGTATTGTCAAAAGTATGAAATAATATGGTTCATATTCCTCAAAACATACACAGAAATAGGCAGTGCCCTTGTATGGTTACAAGAGAAACTGAATGTCAGTGTGGCGATGTCTGGTACTGCAACCAAACAACATTTTACTGAAAGCTCATTTTTTGAGATTTCAACTTCAAATTTGGAATATAATTTGTTCCGATACTTAGCTTTGATTTTCAAAACAGGTTATATTTTTTATAAAACAGGTTTTGTAAAATACATATTTAATGTAATATAATTACATTAATATAATTATACATTTATTGTTAGTTATTTTCATTAACTTAAAAGGCACATAACCTTTATTTTATAACTTTTTCAGTTTAGCTACAATCTGACCAGTGTATTTTTTACAATGAGACCAAACTAAAAATCTCTGCATCAAAAGTGTTGAAGATTGGCAGTCATTTAAGTTGAACATGTCATTTTCATGTCTGTTTAAAAATTGGAGGCGACAGTTAATCAGTTAAAAAATAATGCCACTTACTGTCATTGAAAATCACTAGTCAGTGTATGGTTTCTCCATCATGTATTACTGTGTAATCAAAATACTTAATTTTACTTTACTTTTGGTAATATTTATTTTATTTATAAACCCCTAAATTATGTTTCCTAATACTACAACATTCAATTGTTTAAAGACAGTATCAAGCTTTAAACCGTTTCAAACATCATTAAAAAAATGTATCCACTAAATTTGCATCAACTCTGTTTCCATGACATTTCTTTCAACTAATGTAATGCTTTCCCAAAACTATGGAAGACACAGGAATTTTTTACTTTCCCTCACTAATAAAACCCATAGTAAAAGAGGTATTTCTCTCTGATAAATATTTTAAAACTGTCAATTCTGTTATTGTCAAACACAACTCGTGATACTAGGAAAAACAACAATTACTGAACATATTTTTTTCTTAACTTTTTAAAATACAAAATGCATCTGCAATTACAGAATCCCCCATGTGCGTCCAGAAACAATAAGAAGTGTGCTGAGGAAACTGTATAAAGAGCAGCACATACTGTATGAAGGCTGTGAGCCGGGTCACGTAACGCAGTCTGGACCTCAGCTTCAGTCTCTGAGCAGAGGAAACAGAACACATAGCACTTCAGAGCCACTTCTGTCAACACGACAATTTTAGGTCCCAGAGTCGCAGACTGCAAATACAGCGATTTCCCATTAGATTAGATCGATTACTGTGTTTTTGGCACTCATGAGTAAAAATCTCTCCTTCTAAATGGCAATTGCTGAAAACTCTGCTAAGTGTGCCAGATTAAAAGCAGGTGGAAGTTTTGCAAAGTCTACAAACATGTTTGATGTTAACATCCAGTGCCAAACACTGCAAGGAAATATTTTGTCACTGACCGAGATGACTAAATGTTTTTGTAATACGCAATGTAGCATGTCATATACAGTTTCCAAAGCTTCAGAAACAAGTAATGAAAGCTGAAATCATCATACATGGGCTGTAATACACCCCGCTGTGCTGACAGAAGACAGGAATAAAAAAGAAAACAAATGGAACGGATCACAAAACCTGATGCACGTCACTTGCTCTCACTGACATACCACGCAAATTATTAACCCAGGCTCATTATAGAAAACATGCCTCTGTGTGTTGAAAAAAAAATGCATGTTTAGCTAAAGTAAAAAAAAAGACATTTAGTGAGGGGTGCTTTAGTTTAATGCTTTATGTTTCAAAATAACATCAAGTACACTAAAAGGCCTGATATACCAAGCCAAATCGAAGAACAAATTGGTATGACATCATCTCAAACTAAATCAGGCCAAAATCAAATTTGTATCAGATGGCCTGTAGAGGTCAGATTATTATTCAAAATATGGCAATTCACATGCAATATTTCAATATGAGCATTAATGCAGTTATGGAAACCCAGTGACGGACAGTTTTTCATACTGTAAAGATTACTTTAAAGAAATCAACTGTTGAAAATGCTATGTAAATAAATGTAACATGACTGGATAGCTTGTGCAAACATAGTCATCATCTACATATGATCAGATGCTCTCTTAACTGTTGTTTTCTCACCACTGTAATTTTAGCTGTATCTATATTTAGTTATTAAAATATGTGTGCTTTACTGGTACAGTGCTGTATTTTGTGTTGTATATTTTGTGATGCAAATGTTAAAATGTATTAAAATGTCGAAGCTAAAAACTAAACACAGCAAAGCCATTTAAAGCAGCAAAAACAAATAATAATAATAAATAATAATCAAACCAACAAAGAAACCATACAAAATATAACATTAAATTAATTAACCAAACAAAAAATTCAGTAAGTCAAATAAAAAAACCAAAGAAAATAATAAACCAAACCAAACCAAAAACAGCAAAAATAACAAAAAAACTGTGAAACAAAACAACAATCATCACAAAAGACAGCAAAGCATTTTAAAGCAATAAAATAAACAAAACAAACATACCAACAAAAACAGCGAACTTCAAAGCAGTATACCACAAATGCTATGCTGTAAATTGTAATATTTAAGAAACACCATACATATGATGTTTTGTGAGGTAAATGTTAAAGTGTACACTACTGGTCAAAAGTTTCATATGTGTAAGATTCATCATGTTTTTTTTGTTTTTACTGAAGTCTCTTTTGCTCATCAAGCTTGCAATTGTTTGATCTAGAGTACATTTATTCATTTTCTTTTCGACTTTCGTTATTCATTTTCTTTTCGTCCCTTTATTAATCCGGGGTGGAAACAGTGGATTGAACCGCCAACTTATCCAGCATATATTTTTATGCAGCGGATGCCCTTCCAGCTGCAACCCATCACTGGGAAACACCCATACATTTTCATTCACACACATACACTACGGACAATTTAGCTTACCCAATTCATCTGTGCCGCATGTCTTTGGACTTGTGGGGGAAACCGGAGCACCCGGAGGAAACCCTTGTGAATGCAGGGAAAACATGCAAACTCCACACAGAAATGTCATCTGACCCAGCCGAGGTTTGAACCAGCGACCTTCTTGCTGTAAGGCGAGAGCGCTACCCACAGTATAATTTTTACTGTTATATTTTAACATCATTACTTCAGTCACTTGATCTTTCAGAAATCAGTCTACACTCTCAGAAATAAAGGTACACGGGTTGTCACTGGGGTGGTACCTTTTCCAAACATACAAATTTGTACCTAAAAGGTCCATATTAATATTAATAAACTGTTTAGTTCTAATTGTCCTGACATTTTCTGAAATAATGTGCTGTGTAATATTAGTTCTTCTTTAGGTTTAGATTGTCATAGGTTTCTTTTTCTGTCCTTGTAATCTCATACAGGCTCTATAATATTCAGGTCTGGACCCTGTTGAGGCCATTTCATTACTGTGTTTCAACATCTGTTTTCTTTCTCCAAATAAGATTTCACAAAAATTATCCGATCATTATAGTGCTGAAAATGAAAACTATTACCACTGAAGTCCTTTTTAAAAGAAATGGCATTATGGATTTATTTGTACTTTTCAACATTCACAATTCCATCAATTCAGACAATATTGTTAACAACAATACCAGACAAACAGCCTCTCACCAACATTGTCTTTTACATGTCTTAAACAATTAAACCAAAATAAATCAAACTCTAACCTAACCTAACTCCTACCCTAACAAACCATACATCAACTGAAAGATAATTTATTCACCCTGTATAAATCTCAATAAAAAATAAAAATACAGTTATAATTGGTTTTGTGGTAAAGGGTCATATATCCATTATACCATCAATAAAACAACAGATTTAATGTTGGCCTAAAACTTTTGCACACTACTGTATATAAAAAACAAATAAAAAAAACTGTACAAAAGTATTAAAGAGGTGGTCCACTACAATATCATATTTTAAACTTTAGTTACTACAAAAATAAATACTACAAAAAACACCTCAGGTAACGCGCATTTATCATGCACATACACCCCGCGCAGCAAAGGGGCATTGCTGAAGGCACTGTAATGTTACAGTGGAGAAAGCTAAAATGCCATCCACACCTTGCTATTTCCACAGAGCTTGTTCTGTTTTGGTATTTGGGCTTCCAAAGGACAAGACACAAAGAGAGAAGTGCTTACAATTTAATTTAATTATGTTCTAGAGAATAAAAAAAAATATAGCTCTAGCATTTGACAAAGGACAGCTTCCAGAATCTCTCCCAGTTCAGTGCTGGATTTGACTAAACCTCCTTTAACTGACGAAGCTGTGGATTGTGAGCCACAACTTGTAAGTATTTTTGTTTGTTAAAATTGATCTATTACATGCATAGTGTCTAGTGTTAATGTTATGTTCTAGCAAGGACGTAAACAAGGATGTAAACAATGTGAAATACTACAAATTCACATTTATCTATTAAACCGCTGTAAACGCCCACATGCTTCACAAGCGCTGCAGTGTCTCTCTATGCAGACAAATCTCAAATAACAAACTCGCAAAAGATTTGTGAACATTTCATATTACTTCCACATGCTTATTCCGAAGATATGTGAAAGACACTTGTCAGATTTTACTTTAGACGGCAGGCATGAGGTTCAGCTGTGTCCTCTTCATGTTCTGTCTGATTCAGGCTCAAGCTGCTACGGCTAAAAGCTACTCTGACTGACAGTATTTGCATACTGCAAAAGCGCGTGTTTGTAAAGGCTTGATGCTTTTCCTAGTGACGTGAAGCCAATCCGCGAATCATAGCACATTATGTTAGCTGACCAATTAGAGTCTCTTAAGGGCGGGCCTTTTGGAGGAATTAGGAAATATGACAGTCGTTTTCATGTTAGCTGAGTAGCTGTATATAATCAAAGTAAGATATTTGAAAAAAAAATAACGTGATTTTCTACAAATGAAGCATGAGCACACATTGCATCACATCTTATAAACACAACCAAGCCTTAAAATATCCTCTGGACCACCCCTTTAAACTGTAACCTAAGACTTTGTATGAAAAGTGTTCGCTTCATTTAAAAAAATGGTAGTACATCTAACACATTATGCCATATACAAGCAGAGAACCACGCATTCAATTCTGGGAATTCAACAGTGGAATAAATGAGATAACCTCAGAGCTCGGCACTTTGAAGTGAATGCAGAAGAAGGTTTCAGAAGGCCATGGGAGCTGTCAGATGCCAGTCGGAGTGACTGATGATCAGGGCTGAGGTTCGATCCCGATGCTGGTCCCTGATCTGTGTAATCAGAACCTAAGAAACGGTGGGATTAGACGGGTCAGACGGAGTCAGGAGAGATGGATGTTGAACTTCCCTCTCGGCTGTGCTTAGACACTCAGAGGTGGAGGAGTTTTACATAATCAGCGGGTGGTCTCCGTGGTGCGCGCACGCAC
>CAIGQZ010035043.1:19266045-19276830 GCA_903798205.1 Danio tinwini | reverse complement strand
GCTCACACCAGAGGAAGAGACCCCACTGTGTGTCTACTCCTCAGAATTAATGAAGGTATGTGAAAGTGCTCTAGTTTTGAATAACAGAGAGAACCGAGCTCAGTCCTCCTCTAAAGAAAGAGAATATGGTGTCTGGGTTCTGTGCAAATAAAAAAAACTAAACAAATGTAGGCACTGTTGATGAACAGGGTGTAAAGTGGTGAATAAAAAAAACAGGTTAGTGAAAGGAGGTACATGGCATTCAGAACAGTTTATTTTTAGAATTGCCTAGACATTTCTGTAATTTAAGGTTGGGAATAGATGAAGAATTAGTTGCATTTATTAATAGTCGTGAATATTTATACATCAATTCAATAATTTACTTGCTTTATTTAAATGACTTTCACTACATTATACTGTATACCATGTTAATTTAATGTAAACAAAAGCATTCAAATTTTTTTTACAAAATAATAAACTAACAAAGTTCATCAAATTAAACTAAAATTAATATGATATGCCAAAGGTAATGTTCACACAATACACTGTAAAAAATACTGGGTCTGACACAATCAATTTGTGTTGGAACAACATGAAGAAATTAAGTTAACCTATTAGTTTTTACAAATTTATGTGTATTGAATATAAAACAATTAAGTTTCCTCAAAAAACTTAAGAATTGTGTTGTTTTAGCTCATTTTATGGCCACTGAGCCATAAGTTTCCACTGAGTGGTATGGTACGGTACGGTTTGGTACACTTTTATGGCCGTTTCCACTGTCAAAAGGTACCTAAAAGCGAACCGTACTGTACCTAGCATGACAAAAGGGTACCAAAAGGCAAAGCAAGACTTGCAGCTGAACGCTATTGGTTTACAAAGAAAAGTCACTAGTGCATACACAAGCAGGAGAATGAAAACAAAGAAACCGCCATTTTTTAATACACAGCCGAGACATTACACTGTAATACTATATACATATAATAATGAGACATGGTCAACCTGAGTTCAAACAAACCTTGTTGTCGTCTTGATGATCAGCTACAAAGCCAAGAATTAGAGCAGAGTTTATCCTGTGCACTGTAGTTGTTTACAAGGCCATCTAGAGCGCATGCGGTTTTACTTCTTACGTGAACTTGCCACGCATCTATATTTAAAATAAAGAACTTCTTGAGCTGATGATAATAATGTGCGTGTGATTATTGAAGTGCTTCTGACATCCAATCCTTTCAGAAACAGACAAACAAAATGAAATGAGCTATATATATTTTTTTCAATTATTCTTTTTAGCAACCTAAAAGATAAAGAAACTGCCATGTTTAACTATTATCATTACCTTTTGGACTATTATGAACTCGGAATGATGGAATTACTTTCTAACAGAGGTTACAGTGAAAGTTTTGCACTGACACTTAATGTATGCTGTGTGTAGTTTTTCTGTAATTGGTAACATATCGGAGACTGTAAGGGGCTGTATGTGTTCATATAAATTGCATTTATTTATTTATTTCATATAATCGTAGACGTTACAGTAGCTTATTTAGCATTACGCAATTATCATTGATGTGCAGTTATCAAATCATGTTCATAGAAAGTTTGATAATGAACATTTATATACAAGTATTTACGTGTATAAAGCATCTGTTTTGTGAGAAGTGCTTCTCATATGATATGTGAATGACCTGTACAGCTTTACTATGACAATTTCCCAAGCGAGAGTGACGTCGACTGACACTTTCTGTCGTACACTGCGCACATCAAAATGGTACCTTTTAGCAGAGGAAACGCAGGCCTGATAAAGCTGACACGTACTGTACCATACTGTACCACTCAGTGGAAATGGGCCATTACAAACATAGTTTGAACAAACAGCAAACATAATTTTTGAATGTAGGGAACAACTAAATTCAGATCAACAGCTGATTTGCATTTATTGATAAACTTCCAGCATACTGTGTTTTACTAATATTTAAAGTAAATAATTAAAATATAATAGAAATAATGTTATATTCCAAAGTTATAAGCATTACATTTGTAAAACAATGTTTCTGTTTTAATAAATCACGCTGTTATAAATGAATTGATAAAAACTAATTTTAACCGAATGTCATGTTTAATTAAAGGTTACTACATAATAAATTAAAAATTTACTAATAATTCTTTCACTGTAGATCAACATAAACATTTGATCATTGTATTATTTTTATTTGTTGAACACATCATGCTAGGCTAGCTAAAGTGCATTATCAATTATCAAATGTGCATTATTTAAAACAAAATTATTGATAATTTCCCTGTATACATTATTGTCATATTGTTGTGTCACATGCTTTATGCAATTTAAATTAAACAACACCAAAAAAAAAAAGACGACAACTTGGGCCTATAATAATTTACCAAAATAATGGCACACCAAAGTGTGGAATACACAAACTAACTGTAATGATTACAGGCTTGCTGGGTATTTTTACTTTATAGAAAATGTGCAATTTATTCTCATTCTCATGATTAGACCTTCACATTAAATCACAGATGCCCTATTAAAACTTCTCTCCCTTTATTTCCTGATAAATATTTATGTGTGTGTGTGTGTGTGTGTGTGTGTGTGTGTGTAAGAGAGAGAGAGAGAGAGAGAGAGAGAGAGAGAGAGAGAGAGAGAGAGGGTGATGGGAGCTGAAAACAAAGTCCAGCCGAGGGTCTTTTGTGGACTGAGAGGTGAGAGTGAAGTTTCTATTAAAGTCTGCTCTGTTAAATATTTATAGGTCAAGAGTTGCTTTTGGTAAACCAGCAAGCACAATGACCAAAAAAAAAATTACATCCTCAAATGCCCTCACATCCACAGACAAAAACCAGTGTGTGGAGAACACAAAGAAACAATGCTGAAACTCTGATTTTCCCTCAGAAGGCCCTCATGATATACAGAATGAATGAGAAGCAGCTGGACCATCATGTCATTATAGTGCGTGATTTGAAAGTGGGACACTAGAAAAAAAATAGGCAGATATTCGTCTGTCCATTGATTAACAGAAATAGCTGGTGAACCACAGAATGAGAAAATTCTCTGCTCTTTATTGCAGTCATATATTCAGTCTGGTATGAGAGTCATCAGACGTCTCTTTACCACAGTTCTAAATGTGCATCTCAACGGCTGTGCTTCAAAATCCAGAGAACTGCCAACCTAGACTGTCTGAATGAAGCCTGTCTTTATCCTGTTTTGCCCTGTGATTCGCTCCTAAAAATAAAGGTATCAAAAAGCAGGAATCAAAAAGGGGGTAATGCCATGACAAAATCTTTTTGATTTTCTAAAAAATCCATTTCCACTGAGTGCTACGGTACGGTACAGTACTAATTGTACCCTTTTGGTGGGCGTGGTGTACGACAAAGTTTCAGTCAATGTCATTCTCGTTCAAGGAATTGTCAAAGTAAAACTGTACGGGTCGTTCACATATTGTATGGAAGGATGCTTTATACACATAAATACTTGTGTATAAATGTTCATTACTAAACTTTCTATGAACATGATTTGATTATAGCTGTAGATCAATGATAAAAATAGCCTACTGTAACGTCTGTGATTATATGAAATAAATAAATAAATGCAACATATGAACACATACAGCCCCTTACAGTCTCCGATATGTTACCATTTACAGAAAAACTACACACAGCATACATTTAGTCCTTTTTTGGGTTCAAAAACAACTCGCAACACATAGCCCACAGTCAGCGCAAACGTCTCATCTGTATCTTTAATCTTCACCAGCACATGTAACCTCTGTAAGAAAGTAAATCTGTCATTCGTTCATAAAAGTCCAAAAGGTGATGATGATAGCTAAACATGGCAGTTTGTTCACGTTTTAAGTTGCTAAAACAATCATTTGCTCCTTTGTTTTTACCGGCTTCTTCCTCGTATTTGTCAGTTTCTGAAAGGATCGGATGTGAGAAGCACTTCAATAATAATGCGCACGTTATTATCATCAGCTCAAGTTCGTTATTTCAAATATAAAGGCACAGGGAGTTTACTCGAGCTCTCTGGAGAAAGTGAAACCGCTTTTAGATGGCCTCGTAAAACAAAACCAGAACACAGCAGATTCTGTTCTTCTAGGCTTTGTGGATGTTCAACAAGACGACGACAAGGTTTGTTTAAGTTCGAATCGACCATGGCTCATTGATTATATATATATATATATATATATATATATATATACACACACACACAAAATGGTATAATGTCTCATCTGTGTATTAAAAAATGGCGGTTCCTTTGTTTTTATTCTCCTGGCGTGTGTACATGCCAGTGACGTTTCTTTGTAAACCAATAGCGTTCAGCTGCACATCTGGCTCCGCCTTTTGGTACGCTTTTGTCATGCTAGGTTCCCTTTTGAAAGAGTACTCAAAAAGTGGTACGGTACGGTTCGCATTTTTGGTATCTTTTGACAGTGGAAACGGCCATAAAAGCGAACCGAACTGAACTGTACCATACTACTCAGTGGAAACGGGTCATTTTATTTTTTTGTAGAACCCTTTTTTAAAATAGTTTGAAGAACATTTTCACAACCTAAAGAACATTTTTTCTCTATTAAAAAACTTTCTGTGAAACTTTTATTTTGCTTCTTAAGTGTTTACAGTAAGTGCTACTGGATCCGCAGTGCATCTATCAGCCTAGAAAAAGTGGAAAAGCACAACAACAAACTATGTAAAAATTCTCTTCTAATAACATCCTATAGAAGGGACTCTCATTATATACCGTCTATAGAGCTCATTTGCTTGATGTATAGTTAATTTGATTATTCACAGAGACCAGAGGTATGTTGTTATATTTATCCTGAAAATGCTCACTGTCAGTGTAACTCATAAAAGCACTTTTATTATGCACAGTATACTCACTTTTATAGTGAGTGACTGACTTTTTATGTGGTCTGTAAAGAGAATTGTACTAGTACTAAATAAGGTTATTTAAAAAGCCAGTACTGTATAGTACATCAGAACAGACAGGCTAGTCAATAAGTTGAATAAACTTTACTCAACACCAGCTATACAAATGTATCCAGTAACCGTTCACAAAAACCTAGTTTAGTTTAGAAGTTGTAACCTCTTCCTCTACATCACTAGCTGGGTTTCCATAACCCTGTGTCTATGCTCATTCTGAAGTATCGACTGAGATGTGTGGGAAAACTGTAATTTTCATTTGGGATAATTTTCTTATTTGGTGAACTTCGAAAAAATGTTAGCATGTTTTGTTGTTTGTGTAAATTAATTTTAGTGTGTACAGGCTCTTCCCTCTTCTGAAAACAAGCAGCTCATTTGTTTTTAAAGTGACACATACAGCACAAAAACAGATTTTTTTTTTATGGAAACTACACAGACACATTCTGGAACACCAGACATTTATAAAAAAAAAACTTTGAAAACAGGCTTAATTGCCCATTAAATGTTCTTTATGTAAACACTAATGCCAATGAAAAAGCTTTATCTTTAAAAGTGAAAAGGTTTGGTTCACATGAGAAATGTGTATGTGTTTACAGAGACGCAGTGAGAGAAGAGGACAGTGATTTGGTTTGTGTTTACCCACAGGAGGAAAAAACCCTCATTCTGCTTATAAATGCGGTCAGTGTGGTGAGCGGGACATCAGGAGCATCACTGAATATTAACCTACGATGAGGGTGAATTAAACTTTTAAGACATGCAAAGATAAACACTTATTAAGTCATTTTACTGCAACAGAAACAAGGTCAAGTAGAAGCTATATTTACAAGACTTTTAATGGCTGAAGCCTGCTGTGCATTAAGCCAGGGTAGTTCTCCTTAAAATGTGCTAAATGGAGTAATTAATTATATATAAAGCACAGAGAAGGAGAGACAAACATCTTGTCGTCGATCCTTGAACTTGACTTCTAGTTAATCATTTGGAAAAGTGGCAGAAGGTAGATTTTGCAGATGAATCGTCTGTTGAACTGCATCCCAATCATCACAAATACTGCAGAAGATCTATTGGAACCCACATGGACCCAAGATTCTCACAGAAATCAGTTAAGTTTGGTGAAGGAAAAATCATGGTTTGGGGTTACATTCAGTATGGGGGCGTGTGAGAGATCTGCAGTGTGGATGGCAACATTAACAGCCTGAGGTATCACAACATTTGTGCTGCCCATTCCATTACAAACCACAGGAGAGGGCAAATTCTTCAGCAGGATAGCACTCCTTCTCATACTTCAGCCTCCACATCAAAGTTCCTGAAAGCAAAGAAGGTCAAGTTGCTCCAGAATTGGCCAGCCCAGTCACCAGACATGAACATTATTGAGCATGTCTGGGGTAAGATGAAGGAGAAGGCATTGAAGATGAATCCAAAGAATCTTAATGAACTCTGGGAATCCTGCAAGAACTCTTTCTTTGCCATTCCAGATGACTTGATTGATAAGTTATTTGAGTCATTACAGAGATGTATGGATGCCATCCTCCAAGCTTATAGGAGTCATACACAATATTGATTATTTTTCCACTGCACCATGACATTATATTCTATACTGTACATTAGTTCTGTTAAGTGACAAGACATTTGTCTAAGTTAAGTCAGACCTTACTGTCCTAATTAAATAATTAAATATAAAGGCATGATCATATTTTATTTTTGTAATCTAGAGGCCTTTGCCTTTCATATAAGCCACTTCTGATATCAAATGATTAACTAGAAGTTATTATTATTAGTTGTTCCTAAAACTTTTGTATTGTCCTAAAAATATTTTGTTGTTTTTTACTAGCCACAGAAAATGTGTTTAGCATTCATCACCATATTATTATTATTGAATCAAATTAGAAGCTTTTACAAATCAGTAAAAATATCACTTTAATCATACTGAAACCTGCTCTGATATATTAAATAATATTATCAATAAAAATGTATATAACTGTTACTCATGATTATATTTCAATATTGATAATTATAATAATTAAATTTTATTAGTATAATAATAAATAATAAATTTATAATAATAATTAATGTTTATCAGTGCATTAACAGAGGTCACATGCGCAACCTTGCAAACCCTTTGGTCTGATTTGATCAAAAGTGCTATTTGACCCTAAAAGCCAGACACACTGGACTAAAGAACTGACAGTTTGATAAGAAATCACAGTCTCCATAATAACCACTCAGACCAAGCTGATATGAAGCCACTCATCACCACCCAACTAACAGATGGTAGCACTGACCACAGACCTGTATGACCTCTCCAAACCACATCTGAATCTGAGCTTTCCTCCAGACAGGAGGGTCTCGAGGTCAGCACTGATAAGAGCAGAGGAAAGACTGATCTAAATGACACTCGAACTGTACGTGGCAGACAAACACAAAGAGCGGACATGCCATCACCTTAAGAGCAGCAACAGCTCTCCTTCTGGCATTCAAAAACGATTGTTCAAAACAACACATTCATTCCCACTCTTCCACTCATTACTTCACACTTGTGTCTGACAGGTAAATTAAACATTCCTTAGAAGCCATTGTGTTTGAAGGTTCAAGTCAGTCGCAGACAGAAATAAATAAATTCCTTTAGCAGTTTGAAGTGGAATTAAGTCCCCAACAAAGCCTTAGTGGGAAATCACGAACACAGAGATGAAATTTCCCCTCTAAATTCCACTGTGGGACTTTTGAGACACGGACATAACGTATGATGATATAGGAAACTCGTATTGGTTAATTGCTATTGTGCATTTGTACAAAATTTCACACCATCGTATTATTGGAAACTTAAACAACAGCTATTTATCTGAAATAAAATCTATTGAAACACTTTTAAATACACTACCTGACAAAAGTCTTGTCACCTATCAAAGTTTTAGGAACAATAAATAATAACTTGACTTCTAGTACATCATTTGGTATCAGAAGTGGCTTATATAAAAGGCAAACCCCTCTAGATTACATATATTTTACCAAAAAAAAAACTATGATCATGCCTTGATTTTTAATTATTTAATTAGGACAGTAAGGTCTGACTTTGCTCAGACAAAAGTCTTGTCACTTAACAGAAACAATGTACAGTATAGAATATAAAGTCATGGTGCAGTGGAAAAAGAATTAATATTGCGTATGACTCCCATGAGCTTTAATGACTGCATTTATACATCTCTGCAATGACTCAAATAACTTATTAATAAAGTCATCTAGAATGTCAAAGAAAGCGTTCTTGCAGAACTCCCAAAGTTCATCACGATTATTTGAATACATCTTCAATGCCTGCTCCATTTTACCCCAGGCATACTCAATAATGTTTATGTCTGGTGACTGGGCTGGCCAATCCCGGAGTACGTTGACCTTCTTTGCTTTCAGGAACTATGATGTGGAGGCTGAAGTATGAGAAGGAGCTCTATCCTGCTGAAGAATTTGCCCTCTCCCATGGTTTGTAATGGAATGGGCAGCACAAATGTTGATACCTACCTTCTGCCACTTTTCCAAATGATCATCTAGAAGTCAAGTTATTATTTGTTGCTCGTACAACTGGGATCGACGACAAGACTTTTGTCAGGTAGTGTACATTTACATTACAATACACAATACATTTTCAAATATAATTTTTTTTAATATAATTTGCATTGCATTGAAGTAAAAAAAAAAACAGGAGACAGTATGTTTTTCATATTCAAAAAGCAGCCATATATGTTGACAAAACAAAACAGTAGCACTGTAAAATACTAATTAAAGTAACATTTTTGTTTAAGTAACAATTCCCACTATTATCTACTGGCTTATTCTACATCCCTAAACCTAGCCAATACCTAAACCCAACAGCCTTACTAACTAATAAAGCAGCAAATTTGTAGTTTATTAAGCTAAAAGTTTGTGGCTTTGTTAATAGCAATATTTTGTACCTTATAATAAATAATGCCCTAATCAGTGATTTTATTATTATTTGTTTAAATTTATTTACATTCACAATATATTAATTAATGAAATATGAAAAACTATGAACGTCAGATGCTTTATTTTTTCTTTGTAAACCTTTCTGAAGTGGGGACTAAATCAACTTTTGCTTCTACAAATATATATATATTTTCAAATTCATTTTGCTTTAACATGCCCTTCCAGCCACAACCCTGTACTGGGAAAAACCCATTCACACTCATACACTACAGCCAATTTGGTTTATTCACTTTACCTATAGCATGGAGGAAACCAGAGCATGCCACACAAACACGGAGAGAACATGCAAAGTCCACACAGAAATGCCTACTGGTCCATCGAAGACTCAAACCAGCAACCTTCTTGCTGTGAGGTGACAGTGCTAACCACTGAGCCACTGTGCTGCCCTGAAATTATCTTATTATATTTTATTATAGCTGTTTATTTTTCTTTAGATTATAAAATGTTCTTTACACTAAGCTAAAACTGTTGACTGAAAGGATTTCATGGGAACTAAAATGATTCCTCTATTAAACTGCTAAAAACCCTACTGTATGTGGAACCTTTATTTTTAAGTGTACATCTATAGGGATTAAATTATATGTTTAGGGGTCAGCTAATAAATGAATTTCTTCAGCACTTCATCAATTCCACAACACAGAATAACAAACAGAAAACCCACAGCCACATTTAGCCAAAAACAAAAGGAAGATAAGATGAACGGAGCATGAAGTGACTCTAAAAAATTACAAAAAGCAAAAAACATAAGGCATTTTCCAAACAATGCAGTGCACAGCAGACTCCATCAGACTTTCCGCAGTCGATATTCTGAGCCTTTTAATGACGTCCGGCAGTCAGAGCGTATAGCGATTAAGTCAGGTGAGAGCCCTGTGCGCCACAGGAACATATCGACTCGGGGGACTGAAGGAAAACATCCAAACAAGCGAGCGAGCAGGTTGGTAAACAGGAAAATACATAGAGGAAGGGCGCTCTGGAGTGCTCATGCTGCTTTCAGGGACAGGGTAGCACTGCAACCGCTACTGTCCCTGCTTCCTATCAGCCGCCACAAGCTTCCCCTTTCTCTGGCATCCTGGCTCATTTGTGTATGTTTGCGTCTCTGTTTGTTAGATGATACTGTAATTAATTGCTTCTTAATTTGCAGCATTTGGACATTTTCCAGTTAAATTACAGAGGATGTTGCTGTATGCTCAGCTGGGGATTCAGCAATGCTTCATATTGACCATAATCAGACCAACAGCTCAAACACACACACACACACAAAGGTCTAGACCGTATGGAGGTTCTCAGCTGGCCAAATGGACCCTAGAGCTTGATTAAAGCAGGATATTTTTAAATTCCTCCTTTCCCTAAAGCCTAATCTTGGATAAGTGATTGCATATCCAAAGAATTAAGCATGTTAGCATGACCAACAGCAAGGTGATGGTGTTCCTTTGATTCCCAATTAACTTGGTTTCAACAACACAACATGCCACGAGAGGTAGTTTTCACAATCAAATATGTCTGTTGTAGAAATAATTCCAATCAATAGTCTGCATTGAATCGGACGCATGCAGAGGCTGATCCACGTATTCAGAGAACAATAATTAGCTTGAAGAGGGATTTGCTTGCAGCCTAACCTGACCTTTTTAAGCTTTGTGAATAATGGCCTGAGACTTCTACTAACAGACGGCGCACGCTGAAAAAAAATCCACTGCTGAAAGACAAAGTGATTTTTCCCCCTTCTAAATTCCATTGGGGGACTTTTGAGATTGTCCCAGCGGGCCACAGACTGGACACAATAGAGGTGCAAGGCCCCGGGACGACCAGTCAAGATGTGACTGTGAGACTGGATCATTAGTTTGTTTGTGTGTGTGTGTGTGTGTGTGTGTGTGTGTGTGTGTGTGTGTGTGT
>CAIGQZ010035043.1:19250644-19266035 GCA_903798205.1 Danio tinwini | reverse complement strand
GTGTGTGTGTGTGTGTGTGTGTGTGTGTGTGTGTGTGTGTGTGTGTGCGTGTGCGTGTGTGTGTGTAATATTGAGACAACTCATTAGATTTTTAGCATTTAATTAGTATTTAATCTTACTATCCTCTGACAACAGTTTAATTTGAAATTTAAAATCATCAGTAATGCAACATTGAGACAACTCATTAGATTTTTAATCTTACTATTTTTATTATTTTTATTTTTATAAGGCTATGAAAGTAAGGCTGTTGACGGTGACAATCGTACTAGTTTTACTGGGAATATACATATATTTCTGTATAGCCTATACATTATAATCATTATTTGAAGTTAAGAAGCTTACCAACAACTATTTTGAGAACATTCATCATATGTTAATGATTATCTTTATTATCTGGGGTTTATTTCTTGAATATCTAGATGAACAAACCAGCCACTCAACCTCTGTGGATTCTTCAGAGACTTAATTATTTAATTTAATCCAAATAAAAAATCAAATAAAATATAATTATATATATAAAAATACAGAACATGGATACATTTATTTTGCAGCATTTATAAGGCTATGAAAATAAGGCTGTTGGTGCTGATAATTGTACTAGTTTTAATGGGAACAAAACCTATTTTTCTGTATAGCCTATACATTTTAATCATTATTTAGAGTTAAGAAGCTTACCAGAAATTGTTTTGGTACCATTCATTACGTTAACACTTGTTAATGCAATAGCTAACATTAAACAGAACATGGATATGTTTATTTTACAGCATGTATTAATCTTAGGTAATGCTACTTGAAATGTAAACAATGTATCAATTACGAAAATGTAAACAAACAATGAATTATGAATATTTTTAGTATCTGTTACTGGATGTAACCATGTATGTGTTTGAGTAAAATGTTAATATTTGTTAATATTAATATAAAGTTTTGATAACGTTTTCCCAAATGTACTTTTCCCCCCAGAAAATGACAATTGGTTAACTAACAAATGTTTTTATTTATTGCGACTGAATATTAGGGTTATTCCAGGAAATATGTTGTCTAAAAACAGTGTTTCTGCAGGTTTCACCAAGTCAATTTTAAGACCAAGAAGAATGAAATTTCATATTTATATAGGCCTAAAAGATAATGATTTTTTTATGGACAAGCAGAAAAAAAACTGTACTTGCCCCATCAAAAAACTAACTCTAATTAGTTATTTCTTAGCCACATATTTTAAATAATGCGTCAAAACAAACAGACCCAGTACATATAACTCTTCAAAAACTAAATGTATGCACAACAGACTGTTATAATATTAGTTATAAATAGAGCTTTGCTGAAAGTTTTATTGAAATGTGTTGTTGGTGATGTGTTTTGGATCGATTGGGTATAGCTTTAAATTATGACTCGTTTAAAGTGATTTAAGACCTACAAGACAATATTTAAGTGAATTTAAGATTTTTTAAGGCCTAAAATTTTATTTTTGAAATTTAAGACATTTTAATATTTTTAAGACCCTGCAGATACCCTGAAAAATAAATAAACGAAGGATCTGGCACTTTAACCATTTTTCATTGTTCTGACAACATTTTTATTTGAAACTTAGAATCATCAGTAGAAGAAGAAGAAAACTAAAATCTAACAACTATTATTCTGTAGCTGTTTATTGTAAATAAAGGGAAACTGAGAACTTTCAAGTCTCTTAATTTTTTCCATAGCTGTGTATTGGGTGGTGCATCAATATTCAAACACGTCCACTGACTCTGCTCTCATTTTGTTGGAAATTGAGGTCTGAGAGGCAATATCACACTGACATACAGGGACACATTGATTTTGCTCTCCACTGGGAAAGAGCAAACAAAAAAGTGAAGGTATATTATGTTAACACTTGTTAGTGTGATAGCTAACATGAAACAGAACATTAATACTATTATAATACATTTACAGGATTTAATAATCTTGATTAATAATGTAATGTAATGTAATGTGTATTTATATAGCGTATTTATTGTGTATGGCCATACACCCAAAGCACTTCACAATCATGAGGGGAGTTTCTTAACACCACCACCAGTGTGTAGCATCCACTTGGATGATGCGACGGCAGCCACAGGACAACGGCGCCAGTGTGCTCACCACACACCAGCTATAGGTGGAGTGAAGAGACAGTGATAGAGCCAATTCGGTGGATAGGGATGATTAGGAGGCCATGATGGTAAAGTGCCAATTGAGGGACTTTGGCCAGGACACCGAGGTTACACCCCTACTCTTTACGAGAAGTGCCATGGGATTTTTAATGACCACAGAGAGTCAGGACCTCGGTTTAACGTCTCATCCGAAAGACGGTGCCCACTGACAGTGTAGTGTCCCCTTCACTTTTACTGAGGCATTAGGACTCACACAGACCACAAGTTGAGCGCCCCCTGCTGGCCTCTCTAACACCACTTAATAATACTTGAAATGTTAACAATGTGGGCGTCACGGTGGCGCAGTGCATAGCATGATCGCCTCAAAGCAACAAGGTCACTAGTTCGAGCCCTGGCTGGGTCAGTTGGCATTTCTGTGTGAAGTTTGCAGGTGATCCAGTTTAAGTTGGTGGTTCATTCCGCTGTGGCGACCTCTGAAGACTAAAGAGACTAAGCTGATTAATGAATTAATTAATTTTAGGCCTTAAACAGTCCAAAGACATGTGGTAAAGGTGAAGTGAATAAGCTAAATTGACCGTAGTGTATAAGTGTGTATGGGTGTTTCCCAGTGCTGGGTTGCAGCTGAAAGGGCATCCGCTGCGTAAAACATATGCTGGATAAGTTGGTGGTTCATTCCACTGTGGTGACCCCTGATTAATAAAGGGACTAAGCTGAAAAGAAAATGAATGAATGAATTTTAACAATGTATATGTTTACACTATTTCTTTAATGTTTTTGGTTGGGTAAGTTTATGCTTTTGAAAGGAGTGCCTTGAAATATTATTAAAACTTAACATATTGTTTTCTATTTGATTACTTTTTAAAATGTCATGTATTCCTGTGATGGAAAAAATAAATTTTCAGCATTACTACTCCAGTCTTGGTGTTTCTGTACATAATCATTCAGTAATCATTTAATATGCTGATTTGCTGTACAGTTATTGCCATTAATGCTTAAATTGTTTTGTTCAAGAGAACAGCATTTATTTTAAATTAATCTTAACTGTCACCTTTCAACAGTAACAAAATATTTACCCAAAAATGAATTTGCTCAGCCTCAAGTCATCCAAGATGGATGTGACATTTATATCTATCAAAGCATTAAATATAATTTTTTATCTAAACTGTGGTTGTTGTGATTCATAAAATGCAAGTCAACAGCACATTCGAGAATCAAAAACATATACAAGAAAAAACTAAAACATTCATTCATCCATTTATTTTCTTTTTTTGGCTTAGTCTCTTTATTAATCTGGGGTCGCCACAGCGGAATGAACTGCCAACTTATCCAGCATATGTTTTATGCAGCAGATGCCCTTCCAGCTGCAACCCATCACTGGAAAACATCCATACACACTCATTCACACACATACACTACGGACAATTTAGCTTACCCCAGTGGTTCTCAAACTTTTTTCATCAAGTACCACCTCAGAAAAAAGTTTCTGCAAGTACCACCATAATGAGCAGAATTGAAATATATTAGTGTAGGCCCAGTAAAGCAGCTATAGCTCTGTACAGTTCAAAAACGAGGCAGAATAATTCCTATTATTAAGAATATTTGTTATTGTCAGCCACTTTAAACATTATAAACAGTTTTAACATTAACACTGTACTGTGCTCATATGTAAAAAACAAAACAAAAAAATAGATAAAAACGTCAACATTTAAATTAAAATGTCCTTTTAAAAGTAAAAAATGGTAGGCTACTGTTCTTAAAAAGTAAAAAAAAAAAACCTGTACTTAAATGTAAAGTATTAACACATAGTAGCCTATTTATCAACACCTGGAAATATTGTCTGGACCTCATAAATATAGGCTATATGCCATCATATTCATATATAAACCATTTTTGATAAATTTTTAAATATATGTAGCATGTTTATATGACATACCTATATTTGATTCCTCCGCGTACCACTAGAAGGAATTCTGCGTACCACTAGTGGTACACATACCACAGTTTGAGAACCACTGGCTTACCGAATTCACCTATCCCACATGTTTTGTTTGGACTTGTGGGGCAAACAGGAGCACCCAGAGGAAACCCACGCAAACACGGGGAGAACATGCAAACTCCACACAGAAATGCCAACTGACCCAGCCACATTATTTACATAAAATATTATTACATTAGATTCACAGCCTCTTTAAAGGGCCACGAAACCCCCGTCTCAGCAGGGTATCTTCACACCCCTAGTTTGGAAAAAGTCAGGAAAGTGGGTGTGTCCAGCTCTGTTTAGGTGGGAGTATCGGGGGAGGGAAAGAGGGAAGGTTTTGCAAAAACAACCACACAGGGCAAAACAAACACACAGACGCAGGGGAGAAAGACAGTGACTGTGTTTACATGGACATCAGTAATCAAATTATTTGCCAAATTATTAATTTGTCGACTTTAACTGCAGTTTGGCACTCTCACTTTTTATTCAGGAACATTTCCTGCATGTCCCCCGTAACAAACGACATAGTGTATGCGAGGAACTGCTGGAGAGTGGAGTTTTAATGGAATGTTTAATACCGCACGGCGTATAGGAGAAAAAAAACATTCCATTATAACTCCACTCTCCAGCAGTTCCTTGCTTTCAATATATTGTATGTCACGGGGGACATGCAGGAAATGTTCCTGAATAAAAAGTGAGAGTGCCAAACTGCAGTTAAAGTCGACAAATTAATAATTTGGCAAATAATTTTATTACTGATGTCCATGTAAACACAGTCACTGTCTTTCTCCCCTGCGTCTGTGTGTTTGTTTTGCCTCCAGTGTTGCTAGATGTAGCTGATTTTTTATCCGCACAATCGGATTCAAAAACGCCCAATTGCCCAACCTGGCAACACTGTTTGCCTCGCCTCTGTCAAAATCAGCTCATGTCCAAATGGAAACTCCCATATTTGCAAATCCTTTCCTCTTTCCCTCCCTCGACACTCCCACCTAAACAGAGCTGGACATGCCCACTTTCCTGACTTTTGAGTTGTGAAAACACCTTGCTGAGACAGGGGGGTTTCATGGCCTTTTAAGTGTGTGTCGCATATGTGAGTGGGCTTGACAAACCACCTGTAGAAACATTTTCTCTCTCTATAAAAAAACTCCCGCTTACTCTAGCATCTAATTTTCTGAGCACTAACAGTTCCTTTGTATAATTAGCACTTATTGTGTGTATTGCCTCTTCTTGTTGAATCACTGAATGCTTTCTCAATTGTAAGTTGCTTTGTACAAAAGCGTCTGCAAAATGACTACTGTAAATGTAACTAAAATTAAGATAAAAATAAAATATACATCGTTATTGAAAATATACATAAGATAAAATAAATATTTTTCAAAGAATAAATGCAGATTAAAATGTCCCAAGTTTTTAAACTGACTACTGATGATGCATTTACTGAAGTATTTTTAAAAAATCTTTACCCAAGAGAAATCATGTTGCAGCTTGTATATTGGGTGGTACATCAATATCAAAATACGTCCACTGACTCTGCTCTCATTTTGTTGGAAATTGAGGCCTGCGAGGCAATATCATATTGACAGACAGGGACACATTGATTTTGCTCTCCACTGGGAAAGAGCAAATAAAAGTAAGAGAGAAGCAGACAGACAAAAGAGTGAGAATGTAAAAGATAGATGAACATGAAGGCAGAAGGATCAGCCTGACACATCCTGTCAAACCCTTAAAAAGTGCATCCCCGTTGACCCGTAAAGAAAGCAAGCACAGCTGATGAGACACACACACACACACGCACACGCACACGCACACGCACACGCACACACACACACACACTTCAAACACACGTCCTGACCGCGGGTTGTGACCCCTCCAACACTTTCCACTCATCTGGTGACAAACTCTATTTTTAGGTCATTATATTCCTGGCATTTGTACACTTCGCCTATCAGTTTTCACTTGCTCATTTAACATTTAAAGACATTAAAAGTGCACTCCCTTCCTCTAGCCTTTAATTCAACAATCTGATATGCAAACACACACATAGGCTGATTTCAGATTAAAATTCTCAAAAAAACACATTTGAGGCAGGCAGGAAAAGGTCATTGGCGGATTGGTAAACACATTCCGTGTGCGGCGTGTTTACTTTTTAGGGTTTTTTGGCCTTGAGGGCTCCTCAGAACTTGCTAGGTTAAAGTAAACTACGGCGCAAATGGGCCGTTGCAAGACTGCCCTAACTGTGTGTTTTGGAGAGGTGAAATGCGCTGATTAAAGATGATTGAAGGCCTTCAGCTCCCGGAATCTCAGACAAACACCACACCATGTTTAAAGGGTTATTTTAATCCAAAACTAAAATTCAGCTATCATTTACTCACCTTCACGTTGTTCAAAACCCATGAGGAACATATTTATCTTTGGAACACGATTGACTATATTTTTAATCAAATCTGAGAGATTTATGTCCCTCAATTGGAGGTCTATTCATTCAAAAACATTCACCAACAACACTTTTAAAGAAATCAGAAGATATGTTTAAGTTTTAAGCAGTGTAATCCAAGTCTTCTGAAGAGACATAATCACTTCATATTGGGGCTGCATGTAAAGGTGTAGTATATAAGTTTGACACTCGCAAGCGCAGGTTGCCAGATTGACGACACCAACAGGAGTGTGCCTGATTATCGAGCCTAAAGGCTGATTTAAGTTGTGTAGTTTATTCTAAATAAAAGCAATAGCACATGACAGAAGGAATATTTTCCATATTAAAAGGAATTTTTGTTCTAACCAACACCTGAAATTTATATTTTAGAAACGGCTTCTATTACTTGCAGCTGAACAACAGGATGAACTGACAATGATCACCTCTGGTACACATCATGTGCTTTATTCAGTGTTAAATATTAATAATGTGAGTTTGAATGCCATTTACATGACATTTATTGCCATACTACTGAAAGCAGCAGCAGATAGTTCACCTCAGATGTTAAAATTTAAATTATCAGTTTGAAATTGAACTTTAGAACTGTGACTTCAAGCCAAAACATATCAGTGATTCAGCATGTACATTTAATGATGTTAAAGAGGTTTAATATGTATTAATTCGATTATAAACCTTACCATTTCGTTGAAGTGCAGTAAGTGCACTATTCTGTGCTTCTGAATAGCTGCATTTTTGTCTTGTGCAAACAGCCAAATTGCTTCTCATTGCGCATCTCGTCACGTAGCGCGTTGTTAGGACACAGGGTAACAATGTAACCTGCTTGCCCAATGTTAAGTTCTTAATATTTATATTATTTGCTAATTAAAAACCTCATGTGGAACTCTGCATCTGTGTCACATTTTAGAAACTGTTACTGTCCACCGGAGGTCACATTTTGGTCTTGGGAGAGCCATACTTTGAGAGTCTTTCTGACTGAATGAATAAAATACACAGTTTTTCACAAAGGCAACCCGGGGTGCTGAAATATAATGGCCGTAACAGAAATTTTGAAAGCAGAATATCTGACTTCAGCATTGTTTTTCAGATAAACGAGAATGTTCATTTAGCATGCTTTTTAAATATCTACAAACATATTATAGTATTTTTATGCTTTAGAAGAGTCAAAAACGTACATACAACACCTTTAAGCTAAATTCAGCAAAATCTGTGATTGTCATGCACATCAACGGTTCTGTGATTAGTAGTAAATCTATTGCGAAGGGCAGAGGGCGCTCTCGTGCTGAAACTAAAAATACACCACAAAGAAGAGACACAGAGCAGGATTTAATTGCTACAGAATCCTCTCACAGAAGGATTTATTTCATACACTCGACTGAATTTATGAGGTGAGATTGGAGTAAAAACATTATTAAATGTGTTTTTTAAACATGTGCTTTCAGATCAGCAGCAACACAGCGTCATAGTTCACTGAGAAGCTACACAAACAGCTGTCAAATCGCTGAATGATTCTACGATTTCAGGATTGCGACGATTAAATAGTTTAGTTTTTTTTGCATAGCTTGTCAGTGAACTATGGCTGTGTGCAGTAAACGCTGCTCCATCTGCCAGCACATTTGAGAATCTGCAAGAGCTTTGGTTTCATGCGTTAAGCAGAGGTTTAATGTTCGCTGATCATGTTTATATGGCAATAACAGCAAACGTTAAATAAGCTCTCCATATTAAGTGATTGTGTCTCTTCCAAAGACTTGGGTTAAACCACATGATTCATATGGATTTGCTTTTTTAATTGCTGACTTTCAACTGTAGGTAGGGTTGGGTGATTAATCTAAGGCATGTGTGTTCAGACGTTGCTTCAGAGTTTATTACAAACATATTCACTTATAATATATGCAAAAATTGGTTTTAAAATCAAATTAGCTTTAATCTGTTGATTGTGACATTGAAGTAATCGTTCTGTGATATAGCTATGCTATTTACAATAGCTCTTTGTAATAAATGCTCCATGAAAACTCAATCTCAAGATAATCTCACCTCATAACTTTAGTCGAGTGTTTGAAATAAATCCTTCTGTGAAATGATTCAATAGTCGTGTGTTTATTAGTCGTGCTGAATCAATGAAAGCAGTTAAATCTTCTGTTTATGACAGCCTTCAGATGAGATTTACTACAGATCACACCACTCTTACCTGACAAGATGCACATGACAATCGCAGCTGTTCTTGTTTGTGTTTGCAATTTTTTTTGCAATTAATTGCCCAGGCCTAACTGGTGAAAGAATTCAGATAATATTCAAATATCTCCAATTGCATTCCAAAAACTAACATATTGTTCGGTTTGGAATGACTTAAGGGTCAGTAAATTATGAGTTTTATGACTGAGCTGGGGTACATTCTGACTTGTTCTTTCCTCCCTAGAGTCGTTTGGTTACTGAGAAGAGTGCAGCTCTTCCACTGGACAAATGGTCAAAGCAGATGACTGGTCAAGTGTCCCTCTGATGGCCTGACCTCCTCGCTCTGTTCGCTGATTCATTATGTCAACCTGCAGTCTTTAAAAGGCAAGCAAAACAAGAGAAAAGCAAAGCCAAACAAAGCAGAGCGCTCATAAGTCTGAATGGTTGGGGCTGTGTGAGTGGAGAAAAAGCATGGGAATCATGGGAATACAGCAGACACCCACTGAGGGATGCAAGGCCATCACAGAAAATTTCCTGATTGTACATCTAACCTTTCAGCACCTCCTTCTGTGGCCTGCACATACACATCACGTGTTGCCAGGTCTGAGTGAAAAAGATTGCATAACGAAAGCAAAACACAGCTCAGATCCCATAGTAAAGCTGTTCTAGATCACTCATTATGTAGGCCTACTGCAGTCTGATGTTTATAAATGAACAAAATGTGATAACTAAGTAGGGCTGGAATTAAAAAGTAAAACAGTAGCATGCTGCTTTTACTTTCTTTAGTTCTGCTTACATAAATGGTGACAGGTCTTGTCAGTAAATATTTACTGAATTACAATCCTCAAACGGTTGAACTATTTACAATTTTCTAGACAAAAGTAAGTACTGTAATTGACCGGTGGAACACTTACTGTACATTTTACAAATATGTGGATTATGATTCAAAAGTCAGTAAGTTTTAATTTATGCACTTACTGTATTGTTTACAAAATGAATACTTTTATTAAGCAATGATGAATTAAAATAATCAAAAGTTATATTTACAAAAACTGGAAATGTTTTTTGTGCACCATTTGCAAATTAGAATAATTTGTAGTGAAGTAGTTTAACTTAAGGTGTTTTTGTTACACGTTTCATGTAATAGTCCAGTGGAAGAGCTGCACTCTTCTCAGTAACCACAAGGCTCTGGGGATAAAAGAGCAAATCAGAATGTGCACCAGCTCAGTCATTAAAACTCAGTCATAATTTACTGACTGTTTTTTATCTGCACCTTTTGTGAAGCTGCTTTGAAATGATAATTGTCAAAAGCGCTACACAAGTAAACTTGTATTTAAATGAATGTAATTACCAAAGAAATTCCAAACCTATATAATAAGCACATGTAATTAATTAACATAATTCAGTAGTTTACATGAAGAGTTACACTATAATACATGAAGAGTTACACTGTAATAAGGACACCTTAAAATAAAGTGTAACCGAATGATTTCTGGTTTATATGACAATGAATGTTAAAAAAAGTTGAAAACACTGATGCTGCAAATTCAGCTTTACCATCACATGAAATTTTTTTCTAACAATATTGTTGTTTTTCCTGTATTTTAAATCAAATAAATGAATACAAGACTTTTCCCCAAAACATAGAAAAGTGATCCCAAACTTTCTATACACACAGCATTTTTATTATTAATATTTATTTACAATTTTGGGGAGAAAATAAAAATCACAAATAAATAAAAAAATAAACACAACCTTGGCCATAACCTTCAGCTGCATGAAAAGACAAAGATGTCTCTTACCTCAGTGACCATGACAAAAGTTAGGGATGAAGAGAGGATGTGCGCAACGCAAGAACATCGACCTGCACTTAAACAAACACAAGCCTCCACTGCATTTCTGTGAACAGCAAACAAAACAAAATGCCAAGTCAATACGATTGATTGAACCGATTCAGAATTTCATATTAGTGAAATTAGTTTTCATATTAATAGCATATCAATTACAAAAATCTAGGAGGTTAAAAATTATTTAGGCCACAACAATATTGTGACCACACAATAAGAAGTAAAAAAAATAATAATTAAATACAAAAAACTTAAAAATAAAATATTTTATATTTTATATATAAATATTAAAATATTTTATATATAAATATTTTTATAAACAAAAGCAAAGACACACAATGCACAGAAAAAAGCGCATCATACACATAGCTAAAAAACACACTCAAAAAATAGTTGTTCAAATTTAGAATGAGCTGAAACATAATTGTGGAGGTTTTTTTGGGGGACAACTTAATTGTTTTAGGTTCAATCTACTTAAATTTGTCAAAACCATTTAACTTAGCCTTAATGATTTGTGTTGGGGACAACCTGAATTAATTGTGTGGAACTCTGCATTTTTTCTAGTGCAGTACACAGACGCTAATAACTTAATTTGAGTCAGATTAACTTCATATCTTAGTGCATTAAAATGTATTCATGGGTTTAATGGTCATAGTGCATCAAAGTATATTCTGAAATTAAAAGTCCTGCACAGTAAAAAATACTGGGTTCCACACAATTTCTTTATGTTGTCCCAACACAAATCAATTTGGTTAACTTAGTCATTTTTACAAATTTAAGTTGATTGAACACAAAATAATTAAGTTGTCAAAAAAATAAATAAATTAAGAATTGAGTTGTTTCAACTCATTTTAAATTAATAGTTTAATGAGCAGAGTGTAAGACTAATAGTTTTCATTTTAAAATCTGGTATTTTGGAACTTTCTAATAGTGAGAAAGCAAAACAAATGAGGGAAGATGACCCTAAAAGTTCCACTTGATCTTTTGGCTAAAGCTTCAATGTAAAAATGGCTGGGAGAAATCTCTGGTGCTTAGATTAGCAAAGACGTTTATTAACTTCCACTGACACACTGACATTAGTAGTTTACAAAGACTGTACATCACGGACAATCCTGACTGCTCTGAACACGCATATTTCAGGCTAAAAAAGTAAACCCAATACTTCTTGAGCAGCATGTGTCTTTTTTCCTGAGCTGTGCAGTGAAGCTGACCGCAATGATTCTGCTGTGTTTATGACATAAAAATCCTGCATCTGCACTTATGAAGCATAATGGAGTCCTTCATCAAAGAGATGAGTTTAGGACCGTCACAGAATTGATCAATGTTTCATTTCGCTCTCATGAGAGCTGCATTCAGCTTCTTTCTCATAATCGCATCAGATTCAAAACATACATGAACAGAGAAAAAGTTCATAATGCAGTGATGAATGTTAACCCAGGAATTCATGGGAAGTGCTCATCTGCTCTTTGAATGTTAAAGTATGGTTCTCCTTATAAAAAAAAAAACAGAGAAGGCTAAATGGAAAAGCGTACAGTAAGAGAACAAATGTGACAAGAGAAGGAAAATAACGTGAGAACAATTGTGTAACAGAGTCTACAATACCAGACAAATGTTTAGATGCCTTCTCGTTCAAATCTATGAAGTAACATAAATAGAAGTACAGTATGAGAAATATGCAATCATGAAAATCATCAGTGTGCGCACATCTTGGAGATTCTTGAAAGCGATTGCTCAATCAAGCCCAAACACAGAAGAAAAAGTATATAAAAAAAATAAATAAAAATCGGCACACTGCCACTTTAGCTCTCAAAAACAGATTTATTTATTTTGACGTTTCAACCTCCATGGTCTTCATCAGGTCACCTGTTTTTTGTGAGCTGTGTATTTGAGAGCTAAAGTTGCAGTGTGCTGATTTTTTAGAACCTGTTTGTAAATATGCAGTCATTCCATCTGGGATGCTTTTTAATTAATCAAAAAATTTTAATTATTGTTTAAATACTGGTTGTCTGCTTTTCTTTTAAAAAAAGAAAAAAGCAGGACTTAATTTTCCTTTATCATCAATAGATAGTTCCATAAGAATGTTTAACATCCAAATAACCATTCAATTTAGTAAAAAGTTGTAAATAAATATTCTTTAAAACAGCTTTTTTTTTTTTTAACACAAAGAATTTTATTTAATTTTTTTTCTTTTATTCACTGAAAAATTCATATTTGAACCTATAATGATAGTTTTATGGAACTGCTACAAATCACTTTTGGAACATTTATTTTTAGGAGAGTTTACATATTTAAAAAAAATATATATATATTTATGATTATACAAAATATTTTGTTTAAAAATATATATTTCAACGTATGAAAACCAAGAGTTTACTTTAATATCTTTTAACTAATAACCTCATCATAAAACATAACTATAAATAATTACATAGCAAGCACGAATGAATGTCATACAAACCAAACCCATAATGTGTAAACAGATTATACAAAATTTGATAAATTTAGTGATATAAATTCAACAAACACGCAAAAAAAAAAAAACATTACAAACAATTGCACAGGGACTCAAAATTTGGCTTCTTTCAAACCCACAAGATACATTTCAGTCAAGTTCCTCTAATCTTAATTATTTTGAGTTTCGTCTAAACTAACTTAATTTGGATGTAGAGCTGTTTAAAAAGACAGTTTACACAAAACATATCGTCCCATTCTAAAACTTCCAAGAACATTTCCAACAATATCATTGACCACAGGTGGAAAAGAGATTTGGGAAGCACCAGGCCTGCTGAACCACACACTGAAAAAAAGATTCATTTGATTTACTAAATGTTTTTAAGGTACAGTAAGTGGTTGCAAACAATGTAAATGGGCTGAATTTAAACACATTAAACTGAGCAATCTTCAACTTTGTTTAAATTCAGCCCATATAAATAGTTTGCAACCACTTACCTTAAAAACTTTTAGTAAATCAAAGGAATAATTTTTTTGTGCACTGCAGTGGCAAACTTCTGTGTAAATTGATGCAGTGATAAAGTGTTACAGATAGCCAGTCACATACCTCATATTCACATGCTTTTGACAGTTACAGAAACAATTTAATATGTATATAAAAATGAGTGGAAAGATATTAGATAATAAACATTTCATTACCTTTGTGGCATGAAAAGTCCATTTAGACTGGGCAACACTAGAGCCTCTGTAAACAGATAGGATGCTAGATTCATACTTACAATTAAATGGCAAATAATTTACTATACAGTAAGGATGGGAATTAAATGTAATGTAATGTGTATTTATATCGCGCATTATGGCCATACACCCAAAGTGCTTCACAATCATGAGTGGGGTCTCTTTACACCACCACCAGTGTGCAGCATCCACGTGGATGATGCGACAGCAGCCACAGGACAACGGCGCCAGTGCGCTCACCACACACCAGCTATTGGTGGAGTGGAGAGACAGTGATACAGCCAATTTAGTGGATAGGGATAATTGGGACCATGATGGGTAAGGGCCAAAGGAGAGAATTTGGCTAGGACATTGGGTTTACAAACGTACTCTTTACGAGAAGTGCCATGGGATTTTTTTAATGACCACAGAGAGTCAGGACCTCGGTTTAACGTCTCATCTGAGAGACGGTGCTCACTGACAGTATATCGTTCCCTTCACTATACTGGGGCATTAGGACCCACACAGACCGCAGGTTCAGCACCCCCTGCTGGCCTCACTAGCACCACTTCCAACAGCAACCTAGTTTTCCCATGTGGTCTCCCATCCAGGTACTGCCCTGCTTAGCTTCAGTGAGTAACACTGTGTAAGGCGATAATGATAATTATCGCAATGTAAATTCTCGATAATAAGGCAATAAATAGCTTTTTTTTTTTTTAACCACTTTGAAAGTATAGATTTTATAGTGGTCTCTTATTTTGATTTCATGTATATTAATGTATCTATTGTTTACCTGTTTTGTCAATGTGTGTCATGTTCTAATATAAGGTTAATATAAGGTTCAGGTGCAAAAATTCACATTTTAACCTAATTTTAATATAGTATAATACTTTTTTGCCACATTGCCCAATTCTAACTACAGGTAAACTGTGAACAGCAAAGTTTCTGGAATTTTTTTTTTTCACTTGTCACACATCAATAGCATAGAGCACAACAGACTGCCTTCACAAACTGCACTTTGAACTGAAAAACAACTTTCAATCAACTGTATGCTGAGTGTGTAAAGGCTGTCTTGGTCTCTCTCTCTCACTCTAGCCCAGGACTTCTGTCAAGTGTCCTCTTTGCTCATCGTGTCACCAATTATGCATTCTGTGCCACTGAAGCACTCCTGGCAGTGCTCAGCTATTGTCAAGGACATTCAGTCTGGCCTCTGTCAGATGGGGCACTTGTCAAGCTGCCAGTGCACCCGGTGACACTACCCTTCACAGCACACTGGCAGCTGACCGCACTGAATTAATACATAAACCAAAACCAGCCATGAGTGAGCATGTTTACATGCACACCAATAGAACTCAGAGAAATCAGCTTACTGAAAAGACCCACTGTCCACCTTGCAGTACACACAAACCATTAATCCTGTAATGCAACTATACTGTGCTTTTTAAGGTCTTTAATACAATATGCAGCATTTTGATCATAGCACTTCTACTCATGCTATACAAGATGAAAACCCTTTTTTTGTCAAGAAATTGTTTCAGTTTACAGTATAAATCATTATTGCAAAAGGTAGCTCTTTCTGGATGCATTTACTGTAAATATGGAGTACATTTCTGTCATACAGTTTATCACATGTGCACAAGTTTGTATTTATTGTGGTACTATATAC
>CAIGQZ010035043.1:19213943-19245644 GCA_903798205.1 Danio tinwini | reverse complement strand
TATTACAAGCCATTCCCGTAATGGCTTGTAACATTGCACCCCCATAAGTTATGATAAAGTTTTACAGTAAACAATGTATTTTGTGATGCCACAAAATAAATGATGGAGCATAATAAATGATGGAGCATGTCTTATCCATGCAGACAGAAAAGTGAATAACAGCATTGTAAGTAAGTTGCAATCTCGAATTGCCAATGTTCACATTTTGCATTTTATTTAGCAATATTTTTATTTATATGTTGGACATGTAATCATTAAAATTTTAAAAAGCAATTTTTATTCATATTTATTTCATATTTCTATTTTTTTACATTTGCCAAATAATGAAATATGATCACATATGAAGAAGTAAATTACTTTTTTTAATTACGTTAGCAGTATATATTTTCAAATGTAAAAAAAATATTTATATTCCTTTAGATGTGGCCTATATAAACTACTCATTAATAGAATTTACAGAAATGGTATTATATTGTGGCATATCATGATATGAGGTGTTTGCCATATCACCACCCAGTCCTGCCTTTTAGATGTGTACATGTCTATACTGTGCTCCGTTAAAACAACAACACCCACATGTGTGTTTATGCAATCAATAACCTTCTTAATTCAGAGTATTGTCTTAATCGTGTTAATAGCAGAATATTGTAGTCCATGTAAATGTAATGAGTTCTACGCTGAAAAAAAAGATTCATTGAATTTAGTGATTTATTTTAAGCTAAGTGTTTGCAAAAATTCTATATGAGCTGAATTTAAACAAAGAAATTAAATTGAACATTACTACATTAAATTTGTTTGTTTAAATTCAGCCCATATAAATTGTTTGCAACCACTTAGCTTAAAAAAATTACGTAAATCCAATGCATCTTTCTTTTAAGCGTAGAAGAGACAGACCTCATGATCATCCCCGTCAAAACAAGGGAAAAACCCTTAACAAAAAGCCAATGAATTATATTAAGTTTACAGGTGTTTATATTGATGACAAATGGCTCGGCCATTCAAACAATGCTGAAATTCTTGGCCACGCTGCAGGACATGGAAGGAATGGTCGCATTGACATTCCTGGCCATTTCCTCAACGCACGTTAAGAGTCTTCAGCCGATCGCATACTTTCCAGATCTTCATCCTCGGTATCCATGCAGAGATTCCACAGGTCTGGATGGACAGCAGGTGTGCATCCCGAACGGACTTTCCAAGGATGTCCAGTCAACAGAAGACTCATTACTGCTCTTCCCTTACATCTGAAAACAAAGGGACTGGAATTCAGGAGGATGCACACTTACATGCCTGTGATTTTAAAGATAGGTTCCCCTGCGCTGGATCCTGAGCGCCGTGCCAAGATATTGTGTATATTCATCCAGAAGGAAGTTTTTCATCTGCTTCAGATAACTGTATTAGTCCAAGAGGGCTCTTGTGCTGGAGTCCTTAAAAAGGAGTAAGACAAAAAGAACAATGGAAATGAGTAAAATGAGAGAATAGTTAAGACTTCATTTATACATTGCACACAAGCATTCTCCTCTTGCCAAAAAAATATATATGGGTCAAAGATGAAATGTCACATTTTGGTGTCTGAATCAAATGTAATTCTTAAATTTTAATGGAGCTATAGGGAAAAAAAAACACAAACTTTTGGTAATACTTAACATAATACATTGTATGTACTAATTGTCACTATTGACTAGTGGTTTATTACCTGCCTATTTTTAAGATATTAGCTGTTTTTAATCATAAAGTATATATTAAAGCACACATTTCGCTTGATGTTATATTAAATACCAAAATCTAACTACTACCTTAAAAACTACATAATTAATAAGCAGAAAATTAGGAATTTATAAAGCTAAAAGTCATTGTTAATAGCACACTGCAAAAAATGCTTTTTGAAAAGTTTCTTGTTTCTAGTCCAAATATCTAAAAAGTCTGAAATCAAGAAGCATTTTCAAGACAAGCAAAACATATGATCTTGTTTTAAGACATAGTATGTCAAAATTAAGTGAGTTAGTCCTTGAAACAAGCTAAATTATCTGTCAATAGGGTATGCAAAATAATCTTATGTCAAAATGAAAAACAAGATTATTTAGCTTACTCCATTGGCAGATTATTTTGCTTGTTTTAAGGAAAAAACAAGACTTAACTTTGCCATTTAATTTTTTTATATTTTATTTGAACATTATATATATATTTTATATAAATTTTAAATTTATATTTTAAAAAATTTAAAATAAAAGTATTTTAATAACATCAAACTAATCTAAAATGTTTAAATATTTTAACAGTTAATTATCTTAAAAAAGTTCATCAATACAGTATAATTTTCATTATATCTAAACAAGAATAGTCTTAAAATAATCTTCTGTCATTTTGTGTACTATATTTTTTCAGTTTAACAACTTTCTTCAGTTAAACAAAGAAAAAACTGAAGTCATTGCATTTGGGAACAGAGATGAGGTTCCTAAGTTGAATGGTCAATCATCAAAAAATAAGGTCAAGAATCTTGGTGTTATTCTAGAATCAGATGTGGGTTTCAGTAGTCATGTCGAAGCAGTAATTAAATCAGCATACTATCATCTCAAAAACATTGCAAGAATTAGATGCTTTGTTTCCAGTGAGGACTTATTGTTCATGCTTTTATCAACAGCAGGGTGGATTACTGTAATGGACTCCTCACTGGCCTTCCCAAAAAGACAGTCAGACAGTTGCAGCTGATCTAAAATGCTGCTGCCAGGATTCAGACCAGAACCAGAAAATCAGAGCACATCACACCTGTCATCAGGTCTTTACACTGTCTGCCAGTTACACTCAGATAGATTTTAAGGTATTCTTACTTGTCTATAAATCACTAAATTCCAGGAATCCAGTCAAAGCAGGGTGAACTGGCTTTCAGCTACTGCACCCCCGCCCGCTGCTGGAATCAACTTCCAGAAATGATCAGATGTGCTTCAACATTAGGTACATTCAAATCAAGACTTAAAACACCTCTGTTTAGCTGTGTCTTTACTGAATGAGCACTGTGCCACATCCGACAGATCGCACTATTATGTCCTTCTTTTCTTTTTCATTCCTTTAAAACATGTTATAACACATTTTAATCAGATTTTATTAATTTCATTCTTTGCTGTTTTTATTTTTTATACTTGTTTCTTTTATTTCTGTTTATGTAAAGCACTGTAAATTACCACAAGATGTCGTATTTAGTTGTGTATTACAGTTTTATGTTACTTACATTATATTATTTACATTTTTATAGTTTGAAGGTAAAAGAAGTTTGAAAATTTCACGTCTCCTGCTTCTGTTCCACCCTGTTGTGCTCCATCCAGTCGTCTTTGTACATAAATACACATAAACTTGCTAATCTGCCAGTTCCAGTTGTGCGAAGATGGAGAAACATTTGTGCACATGGAAGTACTCCTGTGTGTTTAATCACATTTAAAATATCACCATGGTGATTATGGGAGATGGGCTTAAAAGCAGAAATTACACATAATTGGTTCTTTCTCCGCATGAATGCTTTCTCAGAAGGCATATGACACTGGGCCAAACAAATAAGCCTACAGCATGCATAAGCGGCTGTGATGACAGCAGAAAAGCCATTTCACATCTACGACATATTTCTGTAAATGCACTGAACAACTTGATTCGGAGTGGCAAAAAACACAGTCATTCAAATCAAAGCTTTAAGGAGGTAAATAACACAAGCTTATTGTTTCTGTCTACAGTTAATAAAAGGAAACAAACATAATAAAAATTAAGAGATAACATTTATGTTTTTTGGCCAGCTGATTGAAAATGTATTGCTGGTAGACAGAGTAAAATCCAGGAAAAATAGCAGGCTTTGAATAGCAGACTTTGGACCACATGGTGCTGAAAAACAATAACAAACATAACAGTGGGCGGCAAACTCTTTACTAAGGCCAAGAGGAGTTGAACTTTTAGTCTTATTTACTGTAATTCACTAGAGTGGAATTATTTCCCTTAACTGCCCTGAAACACTACACTGCACTTTTTTTTTTTTTTTAACTGCCATTCACATTTTTTAGATTTATGATATTAATAATGCACACGTTCTCGTTGATAATTATACAAATATATACACAGTACATTTCTTATATATTTATATGGATACAAATCAGCAATAACAGTAAGTTCTGACAAATCATGTGACTATAAAGGCTTGAGTAAAGATGCTGAAAATTCAGCTTTGCCACCACATGAATAGTTTACATTTTAAAGCATAATTAGCACATTACAATGGAAAACATAATTATTTTTTAAATATTATTTTATTTAAAAATGAAAGTTTTAATGTATTTTTATGAAGTACACGCTGCTTGTATAAGAATCTTCTTAAATCTTCTACAATCTTAAACAAAACATGCAACATTTTTTTTGCAATTTTAAACAAAATGATATCTTAAATTCTTTATTTTGCTTCTTGGAATATTATATTTGTTCTCTGAAATGTATGAAAAATTATCAATTGTATAATGAACGGAACACTGAACATTAGTAGCTGTAGCTCTCATCCTCTGTCTGAGGAGTTTAACCTACTCCCTTCAGGTTTAAGGTTTCAGATGCTTTTTAGTAGGACAAAACGTTACAGGAATAGCTTTGTCCCATCATCTATTGTCGCTCTGAATAAATTGTTATATTTTATAAAGCACTTTTTAATATGTACTTTATATGCAATTTTTTTTATTTTTTTGTGTATATGTGGGTATGTACAGTATATGTGTGATTTAATTGTTTGTATCAAATCCCAAACTTTGCTGCAAAAAGAATCTACCTACAGGAACCAATAAAGTCAACTGAATTGAACAACTTTTCTTTATTATCAGTTTAAGGCAGGGGTGAGCAATACATTTTTTTAAGGGGCCACATAAGACTCTGGGCCACTTTTAGAGGGCCAGGCCAATACAGTTAGTTTGTTTAAAAAAAAAAAAAAACTTTGTCAAACTATTCAATAAACATTCCCAGCTGAAAGGGCATCCACTGTGTAAGATGCATAATATAATCCCTTTTACACAAGAAGTATTTTAAAGAGCAGCATCAAAATATCAACTTCATAAATGCCACAGGATTGTTTGTTGGATTGCTTCACCTTAGTTCATTTTTATTTATTCATTTATAATTTTATGTTCAGTGAGAGAATTCAAGGATATGTTAAACAACTGCAATGAAGGCAGGTTGAATGTAAAGTGGATAGGCTATGCAATGTAATGATCATCACTGAGAGAGGATCTGTATCTGGATTTGTTAAATTGTTAATCTGGGATAATTAGTCTACATATATTACTGTGTGATTCCATACAAAGTGTGAGGCTGCCGGGTTGGTTCCTGTCACATAAGTTGTGGTTTGTTTGCAGCACTCTGAAAAGTTTAAATTCAACTCGCGACTCGCGAAAACGTGAACATGAAATACCGCATGTGCATCCCTTCCTATTTGCTTGCTGAACAGGCGTGTCTCCATTTAATAACGAAACCTAGCACACAAAGCATAATATATATGAAAGTCATCAGACCTGCGCACTGCAAGGCCCCGTTTACGGTTGAATTTAAATTAAATAAATACTTCATGTGGGCTGATCAAAGAAGTCCAGCGGGTCGCATGTGGACTGTAGGCCATAAAATGCCCAGGTCTGGTTTAAGGTGTCATTGACAAATACAATTATAAAAAAAAAAAAAGATACTTCTAACGGGTAATAAATCATCAGTTGTACAAAAACATTACTGTTCGCGAATCTACAGTAATAAAACTTATTTAAAAATATTAAATCAGCATATCAGATCGATTTCTGAACAATCATATAAAACTGAAGAGTAATAGCAGTAATAGAGCTGAATCATTTGACTAAATTACATTTTAAAATGTAGTTATTTTGAACTGAAATAATATTTTACAATATTACTATTTTTTTGTAAATAACAAAAACAGCTCCTGACAAAATTGAACAGCTACACTATACATTGATATATTATAAATTAATCTCTTAGGACAGTAATATGTTGAAACAAAAATGTGTACATGTAACTCCATTCCTAAGAGATTAATTAGCCACATTTGGCTTCTGCTGCTTAGTGACCATCATGTTATGGAGAAAGAGTCTATTGAAGCACTGAAGCATCTCAGCTTTCCTGTTTATGTCCGAAATGTTGTGTCCAAAACCTTGAGCTTGTTCACCTCAGGCGCTGGCGAAGCCTCGGTTGTGTTGTCACAGTGTTGATTGATGAAGCCATTACTGTAGCGCTCCGTGCAGCACATCCACATCAAGCTGCAGCCAGACCAGCGTTCGCTCTGTCATAGGATGTCATCTAATTGTTTGCATGAGCGGAAACAAATACATTTGCAAAACAAACAAACAGAAATATCCCCCACCTGACAACTTCCTGATGATAAGAAAAGAAGCATGCGTGTGCCGATGGATGGCGGTGGTCGAGCTGGTTCCTGTGGGACTGGCGTTTTCCTGAGCTTTTGTCCTGGGGATCCACTTTGCAGAATGGGGACTGGCGTACACATTCAAAAGCAGCAGCTGTTTTCTTTTTAGATAGTTGAGGGATGTTATATGAGCCACATTAGTGAGGCCTCTATATGGTACAGTCACTCCAGGATTTTTGCAATTGCCAAAACATTCAGTGGAGATAGCGTTTTTTTTTTTTTTAAATATTGCAGCAGATTTTCCAAAAAACTGCAATTTTATTTAAAAACTGTAAGCTACACCAGTGAGTGGGCTACAAATCACATGCACTGTATTTGTACTAGACACTTTCACAAGCACTACCTGCTGCAAACACTCAGTTATAGTATACAACCCAAATCAGAAAATGGTTGGACATTATGGAAACCGCAAATAAAATGTAAATAAAGCAGTGATTTCCAAATTTACTCTTGTATTTCATTGCAGACAATATGAACACAAAATATTTAATGTTTTGTCTGGTCCACTTCATTTCATTTCTATATATACATCCTTTCCTGTCATTCGGCAACACCATCCAAAAAAAAGTTGGGACAGGAGCAGTTAAGGGCTAGTAATCAGGTAAATTAGTGATGAAAAATGATGCGATTTGAAACAGGTGATGTTGTAATTATTGGTACAAAAGCAGCATCCAAGAAATTCTAGTCTTTTAGGAGCAAAGATGGGCTGAGGATCACCAGTTACACCACCAACAAATACTTGAATGATAGGAAGACATTTGGATATTTCACCTTCAACAGTGCATGACATCATTAAAAGATTTAAGGAATCTGGAGGAATTTCAGTGTGTAAAGGACAAGGCCACAAGCCTAAGCTGAACTACCGTGATCTCTAAACCCTCAGCATCAATATTCTTCATTTATCTATAAGCGATATCACCACATGGGCTAAGGACTACTTAGGCAAACCTTTGTCAAGTACCACAATACATACACAGTAAAATCAACAGTGTAAAAAATGCAGTGTTAAATGTCAATAACTCCAAAAATGTTGAATTAACAATATACAGTGTTAACGACTGCACACTGACAGTGTGGTTGCACAGTGCAATATAATGTGATTTTCCTTTAACACTACAAGTGCAAAAGATTGCGACATACACCACACTGTCAGAAAAAAGGGTACGGTTGGGGTACATTTGTGAACACTTAGGGTACAAATGGTGAAGTTGTACCTTCAATGGTTCAAAGTAGCACCTTAAGATTACTTTAAGGGTAAAAAAATATGTTCCCAACTGTCAAGGGGTCCATGTTTGGGCCATTTATTTATTAATAAATAAAACAATTATAAAACGTAACAAAATAACACTGCCAAAATACAACTGGGAACAAATAATAGATTTAAAAGACCAAAAACTGGCCGTTAGATATACACAAGATGTATTAAATATCATTTTTTAACCACAATGGGGAGATTGAATCCAGCGGCATATCCGAGATGAACTAGCCGAAGTAAAGCTGCTGTCGGCGGGGGAGAGCATCAGGAAGCTCCCGCTGACAGAGTCCGCATTCACTGAAGCACATCTTCAAAGACGTGCTATCTTTGTAAATAAACTGCCGATTCGAGTTTAAAATAACTACATTCTCGCCTGAAATACTCTTAAAACTACATTTTGTGACACAATGGATGAGATTTTTTGCGGGTCTGGAGCGGGATATTATCCATTAACTTTCGCTTAGCACTAGCAGCCAGCAAATTTGAATTCGTGTCGCCCAATAGGATTTTTGCCCGCGCTGTGCATTCATAATAAATGAACGCTGTGCGACGGTTATTCTCCCTTAACCTAGCTGTTTGACTGCTGTACTGACGTTCCCGACGGAAGATCTTCTTGTAGGACTCGAAGAAGCTGGAATACGCTCGTGAAGACGAAGCAGAGACATTTGCAGGTAAATTTAATGTTAAATAACTTATTGTGAATATCCATTGGGTCATATTCAATTCATGTTTAACGTTACTTTGCATTGTGTGTGTAGTTAAGCCTATCGTTGAGTTACCTTGCGCGTGAGGGGACCATTTTGTAAGGTTAGCCAGAAATGAAGATATGATTTTTTTCACACATGACCGTGAGACAGCGGTGAAACGTCCAGAGAAACAGTTCAAACACATTTCGTTTTGTTTGGATAATGTTAAGCTCACTCGGCCACTGTATTAGTTGCATATTTATAAATTCGGAATTTCCTCAATGTTGGTAAGCTAACGTTTATGCTAACGTCCATGTTCACTCCAGACAGGAGTAAACACCTGTCCCTTTTATGTCTGAAACAATATTACGTTAGTTTATGCATATTACCCAACCAATGTTGAGTTATACCAGTTTTATTTTGCAACGTTACATATTTAAATTGTACGTAACGGTATAAACGCATGTCCAAGAGAGTCCTAATCATCTGTCGTGTCAGATCCAGGTGCAGGTCATTTATCAAACCTTTGAGTTGCATATTTAAAAGTTTTTAGTGTTAACCTCAAGCTCACACAGATCATGATTTTTTTTCTTTCAGAAAATGAAGTGGACGAGGAAGCAATAGAGTGTAATAATGTAAGTAAAATCATTCATTACATTCAGTATTTTGACTTTCACCACTGAATTCATTGTGCAGTCTTAAATTTAATCTCTTTTTTCCATAAAACTGTTAGGTGAAGTGTTTTAAAGTTGAATTTTTATGATTTATTATGGACTTCTATTTGATCCAATAGAGGGATCTTTTGAGGGTAATGCGAATGTCCTGCATATCCAGTACAATAAGGTTTGTGACGCTTTATTAAAAACACCCTTGTCAGTAAGATCACACATTTTAAATTAGTTGTCAATTTAAATTAAAAGTTTAATGTCAATATAAGCCAAACTATACGATCAAATTATAATTTACAGTTATGACTTTTTAAAAACATTTTCATTTTCAAAGCTTTGTGGTAAACATGTGCATTCAAGCTTACAACTATTTGTACAGTGATAAATAAAAGGAAATGGCAGCAAAGAATATTAGATAATGTTTTTAGTTAAAGTGAATCACTAATTTCCTTTTTGTTTATTTTCAGTCGTGGTGAACCTGACCGAGTGCATTCATCAACCAAGTCAGAGCTTCAAGGACAGCTTTACCAGTATTGTGCTAAAGGTACCTGAGCTTGATTAAGAAAAAAACATCTCCATTGGCCAAAGTCTACAAAAAGCAAGAGAAGTTTGCAGATGATCTAACAGGTATTGACATAAAACTTACATAATTATAATTTTGCTAGATCAAACCTTTCTTTCTTGGATGGGATCATTAAGTGCCTTTTCAAGCTGCATTTAGCAAGTTCAAACTCATGGACCTTATATATAAACCCTTTATGTAGATAACATTTCTCAATTAAAAAAATATATGTTATTTATAAAAATACATCAATATCTGTTATTCAGCATGTGCTAATATTTCCAGTAATTTTTTCTTTATTTTAAAAACAGGTCCTTAATGTTATTAAATTATTTAAAAGTATTCAATTCATCTTTATTTGTATAGCGCTTATACAATGTAGATTGTGTCAAAGCAGCTTCACATGGAAGTTTATAGTGAATATTCAGTACTTCATTATTTGTTTTTATTTAATTTTATTTTGCAATAGATTCTGATTTTCGTGCAGCTCTAATTCGGCTCCCCCATATTTTTAAAGAGAAAGTGATTGCTTACAGTAATTACACTGGGAGAGTTTTGGGAACTGTTGGTTAAACACTTTGTAATACTCTGATAGATGTTATGCATTTCTGACAGATTTTGCACTGTTTAGTGACGTCCTTTTTTTCTTTTCACAGTGGGATAATGATGATGCTCCATACCCAACTCTACAGATGGTAGAAAGTCCTCTGCAAAGTGTAGGAGAATAGGAGTTAAAAGGCATTATTGCATCCTTTGCTGTTTACTGTGTTTTTTAACTTGGCTTATCCACGCAACATAAAGAATGCAAAGGATGAACTACAGCAACTCCCCAAGATGGAGCAACAATTTGAATTTCAACATCAGCAACAATTTAAAGATGGAGATCCAAAATTACAATCCAAACAACTCAGTGCAGCTATCAGAGAGAACTTGTACTGCTGGGTCTGCATCAAACCGCAATGTTTGGATCTTTGCATTTACTTTGGTGCATGCGTTTCGAGTCTGTGCATCAGTTTTTTTAAGACAATTTTTCAATAACATTGCCCAAATCAACTGAGAAGCACAAGATGAAACAATGCTAAGAATTTTCTCTGCCCAACATCCTTGATGAGATTGACACATTCAGGGTTTTAAATTGGACTGTTGACGTGTGCATGTGTGACGGCTAATGGAGAAGAAATTACTCTTACTTAATGAAATACATTTTAAATGTCAATACTGAACTGTTTTCTGTAATTCATATTTCCATGCAAATACAGTAAGAGTTGACTTTGAATGAGGTGTTATAAACCAAGACAGACGGACTTTCAGGCCCTTGAAACATACTCTGCTGATAAACTGTTTATTAGGAATGTTTAGAAATTTTAAATCAAATGTGTAATATTGTTTGGTCAAATGTGTTTTTGAGATCTAAAGTTATGAAGGGTATAAGTGACTCTTAATGAAATGTTCCAATTTACTGCTGGAAAGAGATTGCTTTGAGATTCTTGATGCTTTTAGAAAATGTAGAATGCAGTGCACTAGCAAAACTGTACTTCACGAGGTCTAGTGCTGTTTTGAAAAAAATACTTTGTTAAATTAGTAAAAATGCTCAGTGAAATGGAATGTATGTACTGATGTTGAAAAAAAAATGCTAGTTACATCCACAAATGCCAGTTAAAACTGTACTGTGCCAAAAGAAAGCCCTATGTTAACAGTGTCTAGAAGCTGTGTTAACAGTGTCTCTCGGGGCTCGGAGGCCTCTGCGATAGACCATCACAGTGTTGTGAAAAGGAATGGCAACATTACAAAGTGGTAAATACTTTACTGTTCCAACTTTTTATAAAATGTGTTACAAGAACCAAAATTGGAATACATGTTTATTAAAAATAATGAGGAACACTCATTATATATTTGCTCTTATATTGTCTGCAATGATATACAAGTCAAAGTAAATTTGAAATATTTTTATTTTTGCATTTTCCATACTGTCCATAGTCCTCAAACAACACAATAACTTGATACAAGGGGGATTTAATGGACCATATAATTTATAGTGAGAATACTAAACAACAACAACAACAACAGCTAAATTTTGCATAAACAGGAATTTGTTGCTCTTACTATTTAGGACCACAAATGTAAACCATTTATATTTAAAAAAAATGTATACAGCAGACTACTTGCAAAAAAAGCATAAAACTATGATCTGCTTCAGTAAATCTGCAAATCTTCTAATGATATAGTAAGATTGACCAAATTATCAACAAATTATTAAGTTATTTAAACATTTAATATTTTTATGATAAAAAGCTCTGCAGTTTGTTGCGTTAGGCAAAAAATATCTTAAAATATATCGCATAAAATGCATCTTATTTTATAAAAACAGACATTTTGTAGAATAGATTTTTTGACGTTGATCCAAAAGTTTGACCATCACTGCCATGTTCAGCACATTCAGCAGTTTTTGCTTCTTTTTGTGATTTGGAGGTCATGTTTAATCAAAATGATAGTTTTACATTTAAGTGTTCTGATTTTTAGTTCACAAATAAAGTAAATGGGCTTTAAGTTTAAATCAAAACTGTATAAGAGCGAGAAACAAACACGTCTACTTCATTAGCCCACCCAACTGGAAGTAGAACAGATTTTTAAACAAAGTTTGGTTTATTTTGATAGTTTAGAGTCCTTTATATAAGAAATATATAATACTGTAGGATTTCTATGGTTAAGTTTCTCCCAGTGTTCCCTTTATACAAATAACAGAGCTATGTTATGATACTTGAAGTCAAAAAGAATTGAGAAAAAGAAAGACAAAATAATATTTGCTGCAAATTGTAGACGGCAAAACAAATTGAATTACAGTGAATGTGGCTTCGGGGATGAATGGTACAAGTTGGCGTTGAGGTACTTGTGTTTAAAATAACTGTGTGCATTGGATCAGCTTGTAGTAAAGCTGAAATTGGATGTATTGTTTTATGAGGGAAGGCATACCGGATTGGTTACACACTCATGCTAATCAATGACAGGTGTGTCCAGCTCTCAGAGGTGTTAACACTGGGGCCCAGGCAGTGTAGCCGTAGGGGAGGTCTGTGAATGCGGGTCAAACACACATGCACACACGCACACACTGAAAACTTACTGTTCCTTTTTTCTCAGAATCGAGTTTATTTTTCTCAATTAAATGTTGTAAGCTCAGAATTGAATGTTAAGGTATTGCAAATGAACTTATATGTTGAAATAACTTTTTTCAATCACTTATTTGGCAAAAAAAAATCATATCCATGTTTATTTTTAATGTTGTTGTGGTTTGTAAGAGTTTTTATATTTTTATCTGACACCAAGGCCATGTTTTCACCAAGTATTGAGTGTGGATGATGCAAAATATTAATGTGAATGTTTCAAAGACATGTTGAGCGTCCAGTGGTAGTTGAAATTGCATTAGAAAAAAATACTTTTAGTGTAAACTCTCAAGTGATCAATCCATATGAACAGCCACTAAATATCAGCTACTCTGCCTCTGACCCATTACTAGTCTTGATACTAACACAGCAATTGGTGTAGTTATCAGAGCACAAATAAAAGCTGCTGCTCTACAGTACATGTCATTTTTCCATGCCTCTTTTTGCTTTCATAATGAATCATATTGGCGTCACGGTGGTGCAGTGGGTAGCATGATTGCCTCATAGCATAAAGGTCGCTGGTTTGAGCCCCGGCTGGGTCGGTTGGCATTCCTGTGTTCGCGTGGGTTTCCTCCGGGTGCTCTGGTTTCGCCCACAGTCCAAAGACATGCGGTATAGGTAAATTAAATATGCTAAATTGGCCGTGGTGTATGTGTGTGAATGTGAGAGTGTATGGGTGTTTCCCAGTGTTGGCTTGCAGTTGGAAGGTCATCCGCTGCATAAAACATGTGCTGGATAAGTTGGTGGTTCATTCTGCTGTGGCAACCCCTGATTAATGAAGGGACTAAGCTGAAAAGAATATGAATAAATGAATGAATCATATTTTCCAATATTAAATAAAAAATTAGAAGACCCTTCTCTCAATGAAATATAGAAAGTGGTCAAAAGTGGACAAATTATTCAAATTAAAGTACCATATTTAAATGGAAAAGTGTCTGTGTCATCTCTTGTGACTCTATTGACCAAAATACATATACTCTGTAAACAAACAGACCTTAATTGACAAGAATTTACAGATAAATTTAACTTCTAGGGGTGTCAAAATTAAGTGCTTCTTCAGTGCACCGCGATGCAGACACGGACAATTCGGCATAGATTGGGTAATAATTCATAACCGGTTACTATGTTTAGGCTACTGACATCATTTATCTCATAAGTACTATGTCGCGGTAGCTTACTATGGTGAGTACAGTACAACTCACTGCGTTTGTTTGCAGGACATTCATTGACTGATGCTTAGTTACAGCAGAAGCCGCTATTTCACTGCGATGGAGTAAATGAAAGTAAACTCCATTTCTGTCACTGTGGACCTTTGACCTTCTGACGTGACGTTTCATCTCATCTCGGCTGTTGTAGCGATACTTGTGGATCCAGACGTGAGCGTGTCTGCAGAGCGAGTTTTCTCCTTCGCGTGTATCATAGATCAACTGTAATCGCTGCATCCGTTTATCAGTGTCACTTATTAGTGAACAGCGACAAAGTGTTAGAGCCAATCACAGCCCTTTCTGTCGAGCATGAGACCAACCGAAGGCGTTTAACAACTCGCTCGAAAGGCTCAAAAAGCAAGCGGAATAATATTTACTTTTATTTGCTATAAATGCTCATGTTGTTCTGTGCATGTCCTTGAGTTTGTCTGAAACATTCAAAAACAGTGTTTTCTTTGAGCAGATAAAATGAAAGGTACAGTACATATATCTGACTGCTTGTATTAAAGGAACACATTGTATTACAAATAGATATAACATGTATTTATGAATTATACATTTTATTACAAGAATTCTTGTGCTGTGAAGAAAATATAAAATTGTGTATGGCAAGCATAATTAATGCACCGTGATACACAGATATCGAACTGAACCGAATTGATGGCATGATAATCGTAACCGAACTGTGAGACCAGTGCAGGTTCACACCTCTATTAGCTTCCAAAATAACTTGTTTAGCTGACTACTGTGAGCAAGTTTGAGGTAAATATTGTAAAAACCTACAGTTACATAAATATTACTACCATCCAGTCTCCCCAAATTTATACACGCTGCTGGGCTTAAGAGTAAAACCAGGTTCAGAATGGAGGTCATCCAAAAGTGTAGCTCACAGGCCAAGAGAACCTGGCAAGCTTGATCTCCTAATTTCCCAGCACTCAATGGGTGCCTAAAAATGAGATGATATTTGAGTTCCTCTTGTAAGATCTAGAAAGAATTGGATCACAGAACAAATTCGGTTTTACAGATCATTTGAAGCGTGTGGCGTGTTTAGAATAGCAAAACCTCCACTTGTCTAGTAGGGCCATTGGTTCCAGAGAAGACCAACTCATGACATGCTGTAAATCACAGAGGTCTGGTCCACAGGGGTTTCTCAGACAGGACAGTGTTCACTCTCTGTAACCTTTTTAGAAGGTGTGCGTGTGCGTCAGACGGCCTCACGGGACTGCTTGTGAGAATGTTAAAGGCTGGTCGCCGCCAGATTGATACAGAACACAGCACGCCATCAGAGGTCCACTAAAATGGAGCCATAAAAAATTTACCAACCTGCAATAAATTTTTCACTCCAAGAAAACTTGAAGTGGTCCAGAGAGTAACAGGACAGGAAAAGAGGTTGAGACGGGGGGCAGTCGACATGCCAAAGCAGAGCAAAACTGCACATGAAACAAAAACTTAACTAAATATTGGTCCAAACCAAAGGACTTCCGTTCATCTTCTGAACACAGATGATATGTTTTGGTCAAATTTGAAAGCTTTCGATCCTACTTTGTTTATATTTAAATCAAAGTCAAAACATAATCTGTACGCCTTTTAAAGGGACTATGCCTCTTCAGAAGTATGTTTTGGGTGACTAGACTTTCACTAGAGAAATAAAGTGCATAAGATTAGATTTTTTTTATTACCATATTTAAATTATAAATCTGTCATTATTTATTCACGCCATGTTGTCAATTAGGTTAAATTGTTCCGTTAAACTAAGAAGATAGGAATGCTGCAAACCAAAGATGTGCTGGTTCCAGTCAACTTCCATTATATTTAAAAATATACTGTATATTTATTGTGGTCAATTGATACAGGTTTGGAACAATCTGAGGGTCTGTAAAGAATGACGAATGAGAATGATCCCTTTAACAATAGCATTTAAACAGTGCACAAAATTCTGAAACTTACACAGCATTACACAGGAAGTTCTCTGTAACGCTAGTCATTTTTCATTTGTCAACAACAAAGGAACAAAGTAAAAGAGGTGAAATGCAATGTCAGACTATGATTAGGCCTGCAGGAATAAAGCATTCCTGGTGGCGTTTCAGTCATGAGGATCTTAAATTACATGTTTTAAGTTTTTTTTAAATCACACCATTTACTTTTTTTAAGGGGAGAGTTCACCCATAAATGAAAATAAACTGAACTGTATTCAACATCACCTTTCATTCACATCCTCAGCAATATGTTATACAGTGTTTTTATTAGAGATGGCAAAAGTACACACATCCTTTACTCAAGTAGAAGAACAGACACTGATGTTTAAAACAACTCTAGTAAAAGTTGAAGTACTGACTACACTTTTGTACTGAAGTAAAAGTAAATAAGTACAACCTGAAATATGTACTTAAGTAAAAATTATTTATTACTACTACTACTATGTTTTAGTTTCAAGGTAGTAACCACACCGCACATCATGTAGACGTCAATACAAAATAATTTTTTTTATTTTATTGTTAAAATTGTGTTGCCAATTATTAGTAGCAAAGTAGCCATGCAATGTCATTCTACATCATTGTCCAACAACACTGCTCAAAGTTGCCCTGTGTATCATCACCTAAACATTGTTTAAAATTGTTAAGAACAACAGTTGTATAGTATAGTTTTGTGTGACTGTTAGTACTTTGTTACTTCTTTGGTTGTCATCTGTAAAAAGTCAATAAGCACAATTTCATAAGTAATGAGTTCATGCGTGAGCTTGCATTTGCATAGACATCATTTTGTCCACACAGAATGCTCCAGTATGAATGGAACATGCACAAGACATTTTGTTGAGGCTCTGAATAATATTCAGTTCTATCACAGGCTGATCACTAATGAGGAATCATTATGTGTACAGTACAGGTTTTATTTAACTCTCAAAATGCTGGTAGCCTTTGACTTGCATTTGCATCCACACAACAAACACAACTAGTGTTGATGAAAACTGACTGTTGCCTCACTTCAGCTGTGTCTGTACCAAAAAGCTGCGTGAAAACATTAAACAAACAAGAGCAGACTGAAACGAGAATGTGTGTTTTGTATCTGCTTGAGAGAATGCATCTTTCCATACCAACAGGTGGAATGCAATCTCTATGGTCATTCCACAAAAGGAAACTGGAACTAGTGCTGCGCACATACAAACCATAAAGAAAGCAGTGTTTATGTCAATACTGTCTGTAAGACATGCACTCTCAGACATGCACTCTAAGACACATGCTCTCAATAAAGCAAGCGATGTCACTGTTAGGGGTTAGGTTAGGGGCGGGGTTAAATGTAGACATTCCTGAAAGTGCATGTCTGAGCGAGCATGTTTCACAGTGCATTTGGTCTGCAGCCAGACTCTTCTTGTTTACGTACAATTTTTGCAGTACTTCTCACTCCCCACAGAAGGATTTAGTCATGAAAATATGTCTAATAATTCATATTGTTTGCAAATATTTAAAAAATGCAATAAAACGACAACTGGCTTTTTTGTGTTCCCTCATGACTAGCGTTGTTTGCTTGCTTTTGTCACTTCAGTTTTTGTTCTTGTTCTTTGATTCGTAGCTGAGCAGCCAATCAAAAAGCGCTCTCTCTCACCAATGGATGACACAGATTCTACATGCCAAATCAGGCATACTTCCTCCGACATGAGAAAAGTGAGATGCGACCAGTGAAACCTGTGGCCTGACAGATGCTCAGCGATGGCTTGGATTGGTGTGTCCCAGGCTTTAAAGTCACATGCAACCTGGATGACTCAAGGGTAACTTCTCATGACTTTTTTTGAGACAGACAGTCAACTGAGCTGCACTGTACACTTTCAGTGCTAACAGATTTAGTGTTGCAACATTTCCAAACAACGTTTGGCACTTACATCATAAGAGAAGAATTCATGACAGACAAAAAAAGCAAGAAGACATGGTGACCCTGCTAAACTTTTCTCAATGGCCAGGCACCTGTTTTCTGCAAATAGCACTGAACATCTGCATTCACCCTACACCATTATAATCCATCTACAATCTTTCCCTCTTCCTGATCAAATCTCTTTCCCCGGGGTATTCTGAGTCCCCTCGCAATCCCATGAATCCTCTTCCATGGATTACTCCCATCCTGCGCAGTGGCTTTTGGGTGCCAGCGAGCCGCGGCTGTGGACACAGATGGGAGCAAAGCCTTGTGATAGCTTCCATATGTCACAGTGCTCTTCTGAGGGCACTCTTTTATTTCTTTCTTTTTACATTTCTCTTACTATCAACCTCTCACGGTTTTCTCAAAATGTTTGCCTGTTGAAGAATAGGTGAGCATACAAAGGTAATGAGAGCCATTTAAATGCCATTTAAAGGTATAGAACACCAAACATTTATTTTGAGAGGCAAATTTCCCTTTTTGAGTGAATGCTGAATCAAGCAAATCGGAGAAATACACCTACGATTTGTTACTTGATTGAAAGAAATAATAGCTCACCCAAAAATTAAAAGACTGACCCTTCACTTGCTCCAAACTTGTTTTAGTTTCTATTTTCTGATGAACACAAAAGAAAATATTTTAAAGAATGATGGAAACCTATAACCTATAATTGACTTTCATAGCATTTGAGTTTTCTACTATGGATGTCAATAGCTACCTGCTTACAATTTTCTTCAAAATATCTTCATTTGTGATCAAAAAAAAAAAAGGGTTGGGTACCGAAATCCAATGTCATTATGGCACCGGTACCTTTGTAACCGGTATGCACCAGACCGAATCAGCATATGAATTTCGGAGCCACTGTTGCTGCGACAAGGGCGTAAGAAGCATCAATGGGTGCACCAAAGCACACACAAGAACGTGTTGTGTTACACCATCTTTAAATGTTTAATTCTAAACAACTTTAAGGGATACAAACACCGTTGTCAATGTTAGAAGTTTGTTCTTGTTGCTTAGTAGGCAAAGCGCCCAGTACAGCGCATCCGGTAAGCGACTTCCTTCATCAACACACATGATGGTGCTCATCAAATTTGCTTAAAGTAGACCTAAGCGTTCTATAGAATGGCTTTATTTTAATTCTGACACAGCAACATGCAGAAGATGCTTTACAAAAGTTGCATGTAGGGGGGGGGGGTTGGGGGTTCTGACATGTCAAACATAATGAAACATTTGAGGGCACTTAAAGGCAGAGGAATGCACTGTCTTTGGCAGCTTGCGACATCATTTGGCAGTTTCACTGATTACGTTTACATGGACACCAATACTCAGATTTTAATATGATTAAGACAATACTCCGATTAAGAGTTTACCATGGAAACAGCAATTTTGGATTACCTTTAAGGATCACAAACACCTGCATTGTGAAATGCTGAGGTTTTTTCTTTCCATCCTTTCCAGTATCAAATTCCATTAAAACAACACTCTTCCACCAGTCCTTAGCCTAATACAAAGAGCATCACACTATGCTATTCGAACCATGCCCAGGCACGTTTCCTGGATCGTTTGAGAAGTGTGAGTGCTCTGAATCGGGCTTAGGCACTGTTCACTTGGCCGGCCCTGGCCCGGTTGGAAGATGTGGGCCTGAGCGCAGTTCACTCTGAGTCCGAAACTGAAAGCGAGACGTGACTTTTAAGGGACTATTTGATATGGATTAATTAATCAATCGTACTGTTCACTGAACGCAAACTGTCGTAGTTTATTAAAGACGCAAACCTCTCACTGAACGACAGCTGCACCTTCAGCAAACCTCTTAATTCCTGCAAGCACATTATATGTTTATGAGCGTCAGAAGTGGCTAATTTGTTTGGCGAAATATTAGACTGCGCGTCACCGCATACCAAACGACTTAAACGATATAACTAAAGAAATCTCCACTGTGCTGAGCGAGATCTCTTACTGAACAGCGCATCATCGATGACGTAATCGTGCTCAGGCCCGATTGTAATGTGAGTGCGGGCCATCGGGGGAGACAGGAGGGAGGACAAGCGTGCTTTGGCCCGGTTCAAGGCAACTGTACATAGTGTGAGTACGCCATAATACCTCAGTTTGTCACAGGAGCATGAATGTAATGTTCCTGAACGTGAATGTGCCGAACTGCAGTTAAAGTCAAAAAAATTAAAAATTATTTAAAGATTTAAGATTAAGAATTAAGATTAAGGTAAATCACTAGATCATTGTAAACATAGTCACAAGCCCCAACTCAGTTCACTGATTTTGATGACAGCATTTCCACAGGTTAGCAGTAAGCTAATGTAATGTTAATTGCATATTGCAAATCTTGCATTGATGCTAACAAACAAATGATCAAAACAAATATATGAATGCAATTCAAAAATATAAAATATGAACTGATGTATACTTTAAACTTTAATTATACTGTTCAATTAAAATATATATATATTTATTTATTTTTTGTCAAATGATTTTGTGGCTCAAAAGTATCGGTTCAGGCACCATTTTGGCACCGGTATCGTTTTAAAAGTATTGATTTAGCACTGATAAACGTCCATCATAAACGTGTAAAACCACTTGAGGGTGAGTAAACAGTGAGTACATTTTCTTTTTTGGATGAACTATAACTTTAAACCCTTTGTGAACTTACTGCAATAAATTTGCTGGCCTTGCAAAAGAATGCTGAAAGCCAGAATACAATGATCTGGTTCTCCATAAGAGCCATGCAGTGCCTCTAAGGTCTTGCAAACATGAATAATCTGTTTAGCATAACACATCTGTCATAGAAGTTAGGCAGTTAAAGCCACCCCTGGGGAACTGTGACACAGACCTGTAAAGCTCTACGGTAAATAAGAACAGCGAGGAAGCCAAAAAAATCCTTTTGACACCACAAGTCTGGGAGGTTCGCTCATCTGCGCTGACACATATGGTCAGTAATATCCTCCCTCTGATTATAATCCTTGAAGTCAACCTCATTAACCAGACATCCGCATTGAACCCTGACTGAAAAGGGGCAGAAAGTTTGCCTGTCAATCAACACCAACTGACGGAAAAAATGCATGTAGAGAAAATGATCCAGGACTTGAGACCAGCTGCACTTTCTCATCACCTCCCCGTCTGACTAGAGCTCAACAAAAAAAGTTGGTACATATAATAATAGTTTAAAAACATAAACATAAGTCTGTCAACATGGAATGCAAATAAAAACCTTTTAAAATTTACATTTTTTTTATTATTATCTATTAATCATGACTTGTTTAAATACAACTAAAACAAAATAAAATTACAATAATATGTCCCAACATATTATAATTACGATGCATTATAATTCATTCATTCATTCATTTTCTTTACGGTTTAGTCCCTTTATTAATCAGGGGTCACCACAGCGGAATGAACTACCAACTTATGCAGCATATATGTTTTATGCAGCAGATGTCCTTCCAGCATCACCCAACACTAGGAAATACCCATACACACTCATTCACACACATACACTACAGACAATTATCTTTCCCAAATTCACCAATAGCGCATGTCTTTGGACTGTCTGGGAAACAGGTGCACCTGAAGGAAACCCACACGAACACAAGGAAAATATGCAAACTCCACAGAGAATTGCCATCTGACCCAGCTGAAGTTCAAACCAGCATCCTTCTTGCTGAGGCGGCAGCGCTACCCACTGCACCACCCTGCACCATAATATTTATCAATTTAATTATTGCCAATAAAACATGCTAGCCTTAATAAATACTAGCTACTATTATAACATTATGAACAACCCAAACAATTTTACCAATGTATTTATTAAAAACAATACTTTTAATAAACTAACTAACTTAACTTTGCTTACAATATTATGAAAATGTAATAAAATATTTAAAATACACTTTAATTTTAATGTCTTAAAATAAAATGTATTATATATTGATTTATTAATTCATAATAATTATACCACATAATTTTTTTATTTAGGGAAATACAGTGGGGGAAATAAGCATTCAACACGTCACAATGTTTCTCAGAAACATGTTTCTAAAGGTGCTGTTGACTCTAAACTTTCACCAGATGTTGTTAACCACCAAAGAAATCTATATATGCAAAGAAAACAATATTAATTAGTTTACAAACTAAATTATGTTAAATAAAATGAAATGACGCAGGGAAAAAGTATTGAACACATGAAGAAAGGGAGGTGTAGAAAAGCAGTGAAAGCTCAGACAGCAGCTGAAATTTCTCAGTAGTTCTTCAGCAATCCTCTGCTCTTCGTCAGTGTAAATTAATATCAACTGCTTCAGTCCAACATGTGTGTTACCAGGATGATGAAGATAAAAAAATTGTAGATATTTCAGCAAGACAATGATCCAAAGCACAGCCAAGGAAACTCTCATATGTTTTCAGAGAAAGAAAATCAAGCTGTAGAATGGCCCAGCCAATCCCCTGACTTGAATCCAATAGAAAATACAAAACAAAGATCAGATTTGATAGATGAGACACACAAAGCCATCAAGATTTTTACACTCTGTTGAAGTCTGTGAAAAACTCACACTTGAGCAATTCATGTGACTAAATATGAGAAGCGTCTTTAAGCTGCCATCACCAAGCCATCCATATAAAGTATTAAATACATTTCAGTAGTTCAGTACATTATCCTTGTGTCATTCTATTGCTAATTACACAACTAATTTTTCAGATTTTTCTTGTTTTGTTATATTTTTATGTTTGTATTGTTTGGATTTTTACCAAAATCTGGTTCAATTCCATTTCAACAACTCCTTTTTTTCCCAGAAAAAACATAACGTGTGGAATACTCCCCCCCCCCCAACTTTAAATGAAAAGTATTTTTATATTATTTAGAAATTAATCATGCATTTAAGTGAATTACTTTTAACACAGCAATTTAATTATGGCAGAAGTAAAAGTAATCCTTTGGGATTCCACAAAAATAAATTCTATATACAGTTGTAATCAGCACGCACTGAATCTAAACCTGTGAAGCAAATCTACTAAGCTAACACATGCTCAGCCATGAAGACATTACCATCCAGTTCACGGAGGGTTTCTGACAGCGTGCTTTGTGCCCAAACCCTGAGTCAGCTTCCCACGCAAGCAAGATCATCTGTAGGGAACATGCCACGCTTTCAGGAGCACACAAGCAGCTTCCTAAAGGAAAATAGCAACAAAAACCAAGGGGAGACCTCAGGCTAAAGAGCCAGAGCCTGACAGATTGATTTATGATGTCTCACCCCCTCTATGAGGTGACAGATCCAAGAGAAACTTTGGTTAGCTTGTACTGAAGCTGCGTTAAGGGACTCCCTTTGATTCTCATAATATTCTTCTGATGTTTAGCAAGGTATGTGCTAATATTATGTACACTGCTGTGCATCTGACAGCAGCGGAGGTCCACATATCCAAACAATCCTGTGAACTATCAACAGAGGAACAGGCATGGTGTTGACAGGAAATTAAAAGCAGACCTATGAAATTCAGCGACACAGAAAAAAATTGCCCACAATTTCATTACATGTTTGCTGCTTGCATTCTAGAATGAAACAAGAAGGAGCTTTTAAATTGTCACGCTGCATTTTTTAAGATGCTTTTAAACCAGATTAGTTTAGCTTAGATTTGTACACATTATCATTAGTTTAATTAAAATAATTAATAATAAACAAATTACAATGTAATTCCCTAATGTTGTTTTAAAACTGTATGTCTCTTTTGTGGAATAAAAAGACATTATGAGAAAGATATTTTCTTCCCCGTTCATCCAAAAAGTGTTTGGTTTTCTACAATCTTTGAATATCATCTTGTGTGTTGTGCAGAAGAAAGTCAGTCATAAAGGTTTGAAACAACACTAGGGTGAGAACATGGCAGATTTAGAGTTTGTGGGTAAGATATTCATTCTCCATTTAGGCAGCTCTATATATTGTTATAGTCACTTTTTTATAATAGTCATATTGCAGAATATACAAAGTCAACAAGGGATCATAGCTGACCTGGCACCACAGTTCAGAACATATGTGATTCGTGGATCAGTTACTAAGTTTTTAAAGTGAAAGTTGAACATTTGCATGTGTTTTTAAGGCTTTTACAGTGTAAACATTCCAAGCAAGAGCAACAATGTTTGTAGCTTTAACAAAGAATAATTGTATTTAATTTACACACTAAAGAATGTAAAGTGTTATTTTATTTTTTTATATTTCAATGTATATACCTAAATACTGTTACGCAAGCGTCAGCAGCGTGCGAGCAGTGCGTGTTTTTTCGGCATCCATGTTAACAGATTAGAGCTTTCATACCGCATGCAGAAGCAGCGAATCAGCACAAGGCGTGAGCGTCGCTGAAGCAGCAGTGCCGCGATAGTTTCGGCGCTGAGTCTATTTTTGCTGTGCTGCTCACGCTCAATTAAAGTGACAGTGCATTGATAATGACCAAAACACATTGAATGACAGTAAAAAGCAGTAATTTTACCCAATAAATGCATCAATAATATTCACTGATTTATATATAATCAATCAAATGAACTTAAACGATTAAAAACTGCAACAAATATTTATTTAGCTAACCAAATGTAAAACAATTTTAGTATCAGTATTGCTTAAGTTACACACTAGTGTTGCAGGAGTGGGGAAGTGGCCGCTTTAAGACTGCTATTTATGGGAGTTGTAGTCCATAGCGAAGTGTATTGTGGGTAGTGCAGTTCGACACGCATGCTGGATGATGTGAGCTCGCTGTGTGCTGTGCAGTTGAAGCAGAGGAAGAAAGTTTTATTCGACTTTGTTTTATGTTCACTCAAGTTATTCCACCCGGGAGCTGTTTGCTCTGTGAACCTGACAACATGAAAATAAGTAAAAGAAGAGCATGCATTGATTACTTTTGTCCGAGTCATCCTTTGCATGAGCATGAATTAACGAGCTGTTACTCTGCCGCTGGACATCGCTGAAGCAGAGAAAGTAACACTAGTTTGATCATGTATAAATGTCATTATAACTATATTGTAAAAATATTATTATAACTAGGCCTGCAACATCCTGACAATCAAAAACAAAATGACATGATATCACACGCGATTGTCTTCTGAGTGCACCTGACATGAATGACACTCATAGAGCTTGAGAAGCATACAGTGCTGTAGGATTTTTATAATTTGTATATAAAGTAAAAAATTTGTATTTATATATATAGAGATAGATAGGTAACTAGATAGAATAGACAGAGATAGATTGATCTGTGCAGCAGCTGCTGAAGAACTGCGCACTTCAAACGGAGCTGGTGTGAAAGGTAAACGCCTGCGTGCTGCTTCTGCTCTCCATACGCGCTGCGCACGCTGTGCTCACGCCCTGCTTTCGCTTGTGGTGTGAAACCGGCGGACTCCCCAGAAAAAAAAAAAAACATACTGTATTATATATTGTTATCGTAACAGCTATTAGTAACTATAGTTAAAGTTACTAGTAACTAATACACTTATGGTAACTAATAACCTTAATTTTTCTGATTTTGACTGTAATGAATTAATGTGCAGATTTTGTAGAGCTGCTTTGAAACAATAATTGTGAAAAGAACTATACAAACTAGGGCTGCACAGTATATCGTTTCACCATCGATATCGCAATGTGATCATTCGCAATAGATCTGTATTATAATATATAATTTGCATGTGATTTTAAAGGCATACAGGGGAGAGAAATTGTACAGTTTGCAACTTTAATAACAATTAATTGTATTGAATTATTAGAATTTTTATTATTCAAAATACAGTACCTGAATGCTCGCAAAACGATAAAACACTCCTTGTTTCATCTGTACCTTTTTCTTTATTGTATTTATCTATGCTTTTAATTCGTTTATTAGATTATATGCAGATGCACTCCCCTACAGAATTATCTTGTTTAATCTAACATTATGAATTGTTTCCAAATAGAGATATTCAAGTCATCTGGGGAAATTGTATTCATATCGCAGAATAAGAAATATCTAATAATAAGTTAAATTTATTCAATATCGTGCAGCCCTAATACAAACAAACTTGAACTGAATTGGAATGCTGTTATTTGTTCATTGTATTTTATGCAGATACACTCCTCTGCAAAAATCACCCTAATAATTCTAAAATAATACAATGTTTCTAATTATTGTATAGTTATTGGAGATACCTGGCAAAGTTTTTTTTCATATTGCAATATATTCTGCAGGTACAACAAAAATGTATAATTTCAATGTCAATATTATTTGTTTTAATATTGTAGCACTAGTCTCCAGTGAGTCAAATATAGTTTGATTCCAGTCTATGAGACACAACACTATTGCTTTCTGTAGAGCTGTTATAGCTGAAACATTCATTCATTTTCTTTTCAGCTTAGTCCCTTTATTAATCTGGGGTCGCCACAGCTGAATGAACTGCCAACTTAACCAGCATATGCTTTATGCAGAGGATGCCCTTCCAGCTGCAACCCATCATTGGGAAACACCCATACACTCCCATTCACACACATACACTAATAGCGTAATGTTTTTGGACTTGTGGGGGAAAACGGAGCACCCAGAGGAAACCTACGCCAACACGGGGAGAACATGCAAACTCCACACAGAAATGCTAACTGACCCAGCCGAGGCTCGAACCAGCGACCTTCTTTCTGTGAGGCGATCGTGCTACCCACTGCGCCACTGTGACGTCCAGGTAAAAGACAATTTTTTTATTATAAAAAAGAAACTAATCTTAATTTCTGATTTAAATGTTTTAAACAAATATATTTAAACTCTTTATTTGGTCATCATTTGTAATTTTTACATTAGGTGTATTTTCAATTCATAGTTTTAATTAGTGGAATTGGAAGGAAAATGGAAGTGAAGCTACAAACAGTTATGATAGATTCAGCTTTACTGTATCAGTTCAAATAGCTCCCCTGATTATATGTTAATGGATTTGCTTTCACAAGAAAACTGCTTTCCTGACATGTCAACAGCAAGAACCAAACAATTCCAGGACTCAGTTAAAACTACACTAATGCAGAAGTACAGAAGTAGACATTATTCATCAGCAGTTAAAGGTGCTGTATGCAAGTTTTTGACTCTTCTAAAGCATAAAAATACCATGATATGTTTGCAGATATTTAAGAAACATGCCAAGTGAACATTCTTGTATATCTGAAAAACAATGCTGAAGTCAGATATTCTGCTTTGAAAATGAGCTTTCTGTGCCAAAACGTCTGTCTTTGTTTTGGTTCTTTTAACCACCCACTGCCACTTTAGCCAATTATATTTCAGCACCCTGGGTTGCCTTGTTGGAAAACCGTGTATTTCATTCAGAAATGCTCTCAAAGTATGCGTCCGTGACCTAAATGCGACCTCCGGTGGACAGTAGCAGACTGAAAGGAGACGCAGATTCAGAGTTCCACATGAGGTTATTAGTTAGCAAAAAATCTAAATATTACAAACATAAACATTGGGTGAGCAGGTTACAATGTAACCGTGTGTCCTAAGAACATGCTACGTGAAAAGATTTGCAGTGATAAGCAGTTTGGCTGTTTGCACCAGACGAAACACGACAGAAATGTAAATACAGCCATTCAGAAGCAGAGAACATGCACTCACTCACGAAATGGTAAGGTTTAGAATCTACTTAATACATGTTAACCCTCTTTAACATCATTAAATGTAGATGCTGAATCACTGATAAGTGATATGTTCAAACTAATTATTTTATTTTCACGATCTGAGATAAACTATCTGCTGCTGCTTTCAGTAGTATGGCAATAAATGTCATGTAAAATGGCATTCAGACTCACACTGTTAGCATTTAACACTGAATAAAGCTCATGAGGTGTACCTGAGGTGATCATGTCATTAAGTCTTCTGTTGTTCAGCTGCAAGAAATAGAAGCCGTTTCTAATAAATCAATTCGAGGAGTTAGTTAGAACAAAAACTCCTTTTGAAATGGAAAATATTCCTTCTGTCGCGTGCCGTTGCTTTTATATAGAACATGATTTAAATCAGCCTTAAATCAGCCTTTAGGTTCGATTGTCAGATTCGCTCCTGTTGGTCCTCAATCTGGCAACCTTGCGTTTGTTTTGATCCAGGAACACAATATCTAGTTCAACCACTGGGTGTCAAACTTACATACTGTACATTTTATGAAGATCATAGACTTACCTTATGCTAATTTCCTACAAACAGAAAGCACAGAACTACTGTAAATCTGCAATGAAATTACAGTCAACTCATTTCACAAAGCTCAAAACCAGGCCTTTCTTTTGGCAAAAAAAACAAAACAATTATCATGTATTTGATCTTTTAACCTATTAGATTCACAAACAGCTATAATACACACTACTTAAAAGGTCATCAAACATGTAACTGACCTGTTTATTACTGTAAAGCTGCTATTAAAATAGAGCTTTGAGCTTATTGCCATATTAGCTTTCCTGGCTATTGTATGTCAAAAACGGATACAATTTACAAACAATATAACTCTTTTATACTAACACTTTTCTAGTAAATAAGTTTATAACAATAAAAAAAAAAAAATAAGGCAAATAAATGTTTTAAACTTACTTAAGATAAAGACTCTACAATTTTTGAAGAATTCACAACTTTAAATTCCTTTAAAGTATTTTGAGAAAAAAAAAATCATTGTCTGCTAGCATTCAAAGTAGGGCAATGCTAAATTAACAGTAAAAAGTATTAAATAAATAAATAAATTAATTAATTAATTAATAATAAATTTAATAAAATTATTAAAAGTGTTAAACAGTTACGACGTTATTGCAATATTGACTTTTTGAAGCAACTTGTCCTTTAAATATATTTTGAGGCTATTGATCTGCATTGCATAAAATACTACATGTGTGACTTGAGCTGACACATGACTTTGCCTAAAGATCTCCAAATTCCAGTCACAAATGCATTTCGCTCTAACTAGGGGGCAGTGGTGAGTATCTAGAGACCTACAGAAAATGATGGTGCATTCAACTACCTTCCTAGGTGGTGCCCCGTAGTACTGCTGGACTACTGCCTGAGCGACAGATGGCAGGCAAATGCGTAGGAACCCGCCCCGAGCTCTAACACTGCTGGCTAGCGTTAGCCTGCGACAGTGCCGCTATCTGTCTGTCTGTATCTTCAGCGAAATACCCCCGTTATCCTGAGAGCCATCATGAGATTAAGAGGGGTATGTCAGAGAAACCGACAGGACAGCTGAGCCTCATTATCCAACATATGCTGTGATGTTTCACCAGGCCTTTGCTTTCTATCTGGTTATCTATATAAAAACGTGTTACGTGAATGAAGGTTGAACCAGACCTCACCTTTTAGGCCAAGACGAGGGCGTTTCAGATGAATGGCACACAGCATGTTCGCACCAATCAGATTTAGGCAATTAGCCATCTAAGAGGGATCAGTGGTCAGGATGCCTTTAGACGAACTCAGCTAGATTAAAAGGGGCACATACTCAAACAGATTTAAGCTCTAATCCTCTCTTAAACTAATACAATGACCATCCTACGGAAGATCAAGTTCAGCCTACTAGAAAGTGGGCAAAAATGCTTTCTTAAAAAACAATAAAAAAAGTTATTCAGTCCTTCAGTTCATAGACGCTTGTCAGAGAAGATGAAGGCATCTTGTGAGGATGTTTCATACCCCCTGCTACTATGTCTAATCTGTTCAGGAGGAAATCATTTGATCTTTTGTAGTCGCGGGGCATCTCAGAATCTAACAGACTGATTCACAAAGACCAGCACTCACCAGTCAACCTTGGTTTTTCATGTAGACGCATACGAGGAGCTCCCTGTTGAGCTCCAGAGCTTGTGGAACAGCGTTGTGGGATTCTCGCTCGTCTGATCTTCTGAAAAACAACCACATCTGTTTCCTCTGTGATGTCTGCCAGGGTAAAAGGACAAAATGTCACTTATCTTCAGACCATTTTATCACAGAGGAAAGAGGAAGAAAAGAGGAAGGTTAAAAAAAATTACACCAAGTGTAGAATGACACGTTTAATTTCACTTTTTTTCTTTAGAGTTGAAAAAAAGCTCTTTAAGCATCATGTACCCTCTTAGATAAATCAAGTTTAAATATATTTGCTTTATTCAGTGGTGTAAAGTAACAAATTACAAATACTCAAATGACAGAGTAGTTTTCTCAGGAATTGTAATTTACTAAGTAGTTTTAAAAATGTGTACTTTTACTTTCCCTTAAGCGCATTTTTAGTGCTGTATCAGTACATTTACTACACTACTTTCCTTCAACCTGCAGTCACTACAGTACTTTATTTCTTTCTTGTCTATGGTGATTGGCTAAAGTAGAAAAATCAGTAAGTATATAGAAAGTAAATCGCATCATACTGAACAACCTCAAGACATGGGTGCTTTATAAATGGACCAAACCATTTGAAAGCATTAAAAATATCCAAGAAGATGTCCAAAAAATGTTCACGCAATGACCCAGAGACCGTTCATAGACTGCTTGTCATTGATGACAAAATGAAGGATGTCGATTCTATAATGACTGAAATCACCAAACAGCCTTAAACAATCACTAAATGGAAAGAAGAATGGAAAGAAGGGCCGAATAAAGGAAGGGCTGAACAAGGAATGGAAGGAAGGACCGAATGAAGCAAAGAAGGACCGAATGAAGAAAGGAAGGACCGAACAAATTAAGGAAGGAAGGACCAAATGAATGAAGAAAGGATTCAAGGAAGGACTGAACAAACGAAGGAAGGAAGGAAGAAACAAATGAATGAGCAAAGGACCTAATGAAGGAAGGAACAAAAGAATGAAAGAACAAATGAAGAAAAAAACAAACAAACAAATGAATAAAGAAAGGACAGAATGAACAAACGAAGGAGGGAAGGAATATAGGAAGATAACTGAATGCACTACAGAATGTTACGTGTACACATCCCTGCACAAACTGCATGCAAACGCCTCAACTTTTTACTACTCACTACTCAAGTTAGTACTTTTAAAAGGGCTACTTTTTACTCATATTTTGAGTAATATTTAAAACAGATACTTTTACTCTACTTGCACTACATTTTTGGGCAAGTAATGGTACTTTTACTTGAGTATGATTTTTTTTGTACTCTTTCCACCACTGGATATATTTGGTGCTACTTTATCCATATCCATATACATATAGTGGATATGGTTTATTTTTCTTGTAATCTTCAGCCAGTAAATAATAAACAACTGTAAAAGTCTTGGTGACTTCAAATACTGCGGAGCTTTGAAGTAAAAAAGATTAAGAACTACTCACTGAATAAAAATGTATATGTAAATGTTCAACAGCTAAAGTATCCCTAACCAGAACAAGACTAAACGGCTGTGACACATTTCTACAAAGCATGAGATATTTATTTACATTATTCACTGTATTAATCTACACCTGAGTGACATTAAAGAAATACCTCACTGCACGGCAATGCAACTCGGTGGGGGAAAACATTTCAAAGGTGACACAAGCTTGACCTCGGTTGACTTTGATTTGCAAATCTGTCGTATACATTATGCTCGTGATCTTTGACGTGTTCCATGGGTTTAATCAACGTTTTGGCATCGGGCTGTGATATTGCACACCTCTCCGCACCTGGTCACAAACGCCAGTGACCAAATGCCATGTGTTTTACAGGTTCTTTGGAGTGTGTTTGAAGTGATCACCCACATCACTGAAGCCTGGCCTCTTCCAGTTGGGGTGCTGATGGCTTTTGGCTCAAGTTCTAGTACCTGTGTGTGTTTATTCTCTCTACAGGCTACAGACACCAGGAAGCACATTCACTGCTTGGCAGACATCCAGAGAGAGAGAGAGAGAGAGAGAGAGAGAGAGAGAGAGA